>OMKK01055983.1:0-14705 GCA_900302305.1 Polymixia japonica | reverse complement strand
TAAAATATAGACCTACACAGTAATGGGGTAGATCATGTTTTTGTGTTCACTAAGTGTTGACAGTTTGCCTTTATTGTTTTAGAATAAAAGCCTACTTTTAAAATAACAGACTATGCCACCTTAGGTCACCAAGCTCCTGATTAACACTTCATTACAGCAATGATATAACAATCTATTTTTTTATTCAGTTTAGGAATAGGGAGCATTACAGAATTTCAACAAAAATGACAGCAAAACATACTTTTCCTACAAGTAGAAAATTTGGTTTATTTACGGTACAGTGGGTAAAACATTCCTTGAAAAAATGTGCCAGTTTTTAAGGCATTCAAACTTCAAGAAGTTAACACTGTAAAAAATAATTGCACTGAAAAAGAGCAAGTGTGACGAATATTACAACAATGTCATTAATGAGATAATAAGTTTGGATCTTGTTTCAGAAGAAAAATGTCTTTACTTATGCAAAAGTTGATTTATCACTACCATCAGAATTCTGTTTCTTTATGTAGTCCGTCCCATTCATTATAAATTATGAGGGATTTCCTCCGTTTCTTACATACAGTACTATAGACAATCACAACACAATGGTGATTGGACATCAATTTCAAGCCCCAATTAGTTTCCATAAGTTGCGCTTGTCTTTTAATGGACTGACATGCCTAGATGTGCAATTGGAAAAGTATATTACCCCCATAAGGCATTTGGGCATGAATCCTGACTAATATTTTGATAATAAGTGATGCTTACAGTAAATGCACCTGCTATACATGTCTCAATGGCCTTGTCTGAAGGAGAGGGAGACCAGAAACATCCGTCTCGTTTTCAACTGCAGTAAGAATACAAAATAAAAGCAAACGGTTCTCTCTCTTTAGATCAAGAGTAAGACGTCTGTTTCTATGTTTCAGTGCAGAAGTGTCTCAGTGAAGAGGGTGGACAACCAGCGCTTCAGGTGTTAAACCAAAGTCACAGGCACCTTCACTACTCAACCAGAGGTATAAATTGTGTTATACACAAATCGTAAGATCCAAAGAACTTCATCTTCCAAAGAAGACCTTCATTAAGAGCACCTTGGACTGGAGACAACTGGTAATTATCAAAAAGGTATATATGCAGCTGAACTGCACTTACCCAGTGTTGTCTGGTATGATAACTGGGACAGTTCAATAGTACACTGACTGTCTGTGTGTTGGCCGTAAACCACAGCAGTACTAAGACTACCAGCTTAACAAAAGTAGAGAAAACTTTAACTTAAATCTGAACAAATATTTAGATGCGACTCCACCCCGTATGGAATGAAGCAAAGCACTACTGATCAATGCTGACAAGTTAGAGCAAAAGCCCTAAATGAACAGACTTAAATCTTGCCTGCGCTTGTCATAATGTAAAGAAATCTCCCCGCTAATATTTTCACTAAACAATTTCAAAGTGCCACAGAGGATTAATAAATAGCACATGAATAAATAAGAGGTTAATGTTCTCTAATCACTGCTTTGACACACAGGTCACAAACTGTTTGGTTGGCATATTGTCACCCAATAAACCATTTCGATCCCAGTCTGCTGTTTTTCCACTCTCCTAGAGCCTGCTTGGTGTATCATGGCAGGTGAAAAAGCTGTGCTTACATGCCCAGCCAAGTTATTGGCTGTGGCTAATAGTCGGTGAAGACATTTCATAACATAATATAAAAAAAAAAAAAATTAAAAAAAAAAAAATTAAAAAAAAAAAAAAACACACTTTACGGAAAGGTCTAGGACCATTTAAAGCCAATATTAGTCTTAGGAACTCAGGAATAGGTTTAACTCATGAACAGAAGCAGAGATATGAACCAGGATGATCACCACTCCACTACAACTGCCCCACCAAAATGTTGCTGTTACGGTTGCTATGCTCTTTCTTGGTTTGACAAGTTGGTATCCGTTACAGAATCCTTAACCTGCATAACTCAGCCACTTTTGTGGCTTCCATCACCTGTTCGCTGCATCCGAGCATTGATTATTTCCTTTGATACCTTCTTGCGGTCCATGGCCAGACCCAGGAAGCACATGAGGTCTATAAAGGCAGTTGTTAGGTTCATCTTGCAGCCAAACTCACTGGTGGCATAGTCAAAGGGAAATGTGTGGTGGTAGTTGTGGAAGCCCTCGCCTGGAAATCAAAGAGGGATGGATATTTATTGGTTTGCTATATGTTGTCAACATCACATATACAACATGAATAGAAATGATTTCATCTCTCTCACACACACACACATATCCAAATAAGACCGGTTTGCAACACCTGCACTGAACTGATCTTAGAATATCAAACCTGGGTCCCAGATAAAAAAAAAATATCCCCATATATACAAAAAAATCTTGAGGAAACTTTGAAGGGTAAATTGATATCACAATACCACCATCTTTGCACTCTTTCTGCATACATAACAGGATATTGACAACATGTGACCTATTAATTTGTTTGCCTACAACTAAAACCAAACTTGAAATGGTAAAGGGACTCGAGAGGAAGAGGACAATGGACTACTTAGCAAAATTGTTTTCATCCCGTTTCTTTTTTGGTCATTTTTCCTATCTCAGGGAAGCCAGTGAAGATTTAGGTTCAACAACTTTCTAGCAAATGTGTCTCATCAGCTTGTAAAATTTAAAATATATATTTATATTATAGTAAAAAGTTATACATCTTACTTTTTAAATGAATTTGATCTTTATATTAATTACAATTTTAAAAATGAACCAACTGACTCATTATTGACAAGTTCATTAACAAGATGAGCATTTTACTATTACCATTACTAAAAATATTACTTATTTGTAACAATATACATTTGGTTTGTAGTCTTTATGCAATCCAATATAATGTAGTGGAAAGGCACAACAAATATTTATATAGACTATTCAATTCGACAGTTAGTTCCATAAAATGAGTAAACATGTAGCTACAACGCTGACCACCCCTCTGTTTCCATACTAAAACCGGGATATCCTGCACAAAATAAACATTAGCCACTGGATTAGCAAGTTCCGCCCCATTATGAATGCCAGACAGCATCAGCTTTAAGAGGGCTCCCAATGTGGTAGAATGGGCAGGACAAGCATTCAGCAAGAAATTCAAATGTCATTCAAATGTTCCAAAACCACAGAGGGATACCAAATTACACGAAAAGCAAAATAGGTAAATTAATGGGATAGCTTTTCATTACTGCCAACATGATGGAACATGGAATATTTCCAAAGTGGGTAAGTGTACGCCTTTCTTACCTATGGCACTGAATGCGACAAATGGGTTTTCCCTGGGGTTGATGGTGTGGTCATAAGGCCTATTGCCCCACATGTGAGCAGCGCTATTGACCAGCCAAGTGGCATTGAGCACCAGAGTGTATCTCAGGAGTCCAGGAAGGAAGTATCCCACAGAGAGAGATTCCCCCCACAGGTACCAGGGCACAAACATGGGCACCAGGAAGCACAGGATAAGAACGGAAAGTTTGTAGTGCCTAAAAAGAGAGACAAGATTTAGTATTCATGTGTGTCACAGGCAAGAGCAGCAAATTCTGATTTTTAAACCCGTTTTATATATTCTTCTAAATGGGTGTCTGAATTCACACATTTTTTTCCGACAAGGAGAAAGATCAGATCAGATCTAAGAAAAATAGAAAGCCTCTATTGAGAAGACAAACAAAGCAATGGGCTGCCACTGGCTCTTAAAACTAACTGCGGAAAATTAATTTCAGAATTTTATTTAACCAAGTTGGGTAATTACAAAAAATTTTAACTTCTGCTCTGTTGGCTCCGGTGAATGTTAATCTCTTTTCCTTGAAAGTAGCGATAATAATTTGGAACTGCTTCTAAAGGACTAGGCCTGTTGACAAATGACTAGTCACTGTTCTCTGTGTGGGCATGGTGCGATTTGCTCCCTGGCACAGATGGCATCCCTTATCAATGGATCTGTCCCTAAGAGTTTTCATGGTCATCCTGACTCAGACTACATCCTCCTGGTCAGCTTGGGTCAGGGGGGAAATGACTATTAACAAGACATGTGCACACACACACGCTATGGAACAATAATGTCAGTCACTTACACTCATGTGCAGGGAACACACAATGCTGGTAATGCAATTTTGCAGTTTTTGTAGCTTACAGTAAACTGTTGTTTACAGCAGTTGAAAATATATTTTACTCTGGCCATGACTTCGAACACAGCACTACCACCTCCTCCTCCTCCTCCTCCTCCTCAGAAGTGAAAACACGAGGACGCGTTTAAAAACAGTCACATGCAGTCTATCTTGACATACATTCTTTTCAATGTTCTGGTTCCAGAACACTCATACGTCACTATGCTGATGCATTCTAACTGAGCCTAATTCAATGAAACATTGTGTAATGGGAGGTTCCCATTACCCATATTCACCCCATTTACATTAAAAGTCTACATAAGGTTACATAGGTGCTTCTCTGACACTATGGGATGACAGATTTCTTTTTCCAGATCAGATCCTATATATTTATTAGTGAAGCTGCACCTTGTTTTGAGGCAACCTAATTGGGTTTGCATTAAATGTGAAAGCTCTTGGCACAGGAAATGTTGCATTATAATGACCTGGAATAACAAGAGCAGTTAAGCTTCTCTATGCAAGGCCAACAGAAGGTTGATTTGCATTTGTCAAAATGTTCAAACCCTGAGAACCTTTCCCAGACAGAAATGGCTAAATGACAAAAACAAAAAATGTGCATGACGGGTGTTCAGAGTAGTGCTGGCCTGTTTACTTACCGTCTCTGGAACATGACCACTACATCTGCCTTTAGGTCCGACAGTTCCAGTTTGCGACCCTTTTCAACGACGTCGGGATGCTTGCGGACAAGCAGCCAACCAATGTGAGCAAAAAAGAACCCCCGCATGGCATTGTGGGGGTCTGCATCCGTCTCAGAGTACTTGTGGTGGACACGGTGGTCCCTTGCCCACTCATAGATGTCATTCTGCACAGAGAGAGAGAGATAGAAAGAGGATTACATGTAGTACCAGTAGACATATATGCCATAGACATACACAGCAGAAGTTTCAGTAAGGGGTCATCAGCAAACAGATGAAACGTATCAGTTAAATGAAATCATTTCGCTAAGATCAAACACAGTAATCTGCATACCTCTTTGTCAGCAATAGTGGCTATCAAGGCATATATAGTTTCATTTTTATAGAATATTTTCAGTCTTATTTTTCTTCCCCTTACCTGAAAGGCCATAGAGTTGGCAAGGGCAAGGAAGACACGCAGAGGAAAGGAAGCCTTGTAGGATCTGTGGCTCCATAGTCTGTGTGCACCAGCAGTCACACCAAGAGCACTGATGAGGAAGCACACTACAGCTAAGAGAGAAAGAAAGAAGGGTCAGGGAATACAGATATCTTCAGGGAAACCGTTACCACTACACAGATATATTTTAAACCTATGAGAGCACAGTCAGGGGTACATCATGTTCTTTCCATCCTCCAGGCTCCATCCAAGTATCTCTGTCATGGGGGAGTTATTTAAATTGTGAGATATGACAGTGGGAGCATGCAGGTCTGCCCTCTCACATTTGTTGTTCTAAAACTGCTGAATACGTTTCTATGTGAAGCCAGACAAGGCTACCAAGGATTTGAGAACTGGGGGCCTGCAAAAAGGACATTCTGTTGCGATGCCATGCAGCTCACAATGGAATGTCTATTGGAATGGTGATTGTGCATTGTCTTCCCCAGTGAAATAATATGCAGTTCAGCTTTGCCAAGAAACAGGAAAAATTATGCAAGTGCCACAGTGAAAACAAAGTTAAGACTGTTCAGTACATTAAGTTGTGGCTCAACTGTCTACCTATAGGGCACAAATTGCCATTATTCTATAAACAGTCTGGCTATGGGCAGAATTTCTAAGTGAAGATAGAACTCATTAAAAAAAACAAGTAAATAAAAAAGCTAATACCATACCGTTGTTTTTAGCTCTTGGAGGTAGGCTAAAGAAATCAGGAGACGTATGGCCATGTTTTTTTTATAATGAACACTATGACGCCCCCAAAAACGTCTCATGTTCAACACTAGGCTCGTATGAGCCATTTATGAAGACACGACCAGTGTAATACCAGGGTGTACCTACTTTGCAATCACCATACTAGATCAGCACATTCTGTTCTCTAGTTGGGTTTCTGGTTTGCGGGGAGTGACAGATGAAAAGCATCGACAAAATGCTGCAGAGTACTGTACAGGTTACTGGAAATACTCACTCCAGGCAAGGGTGAACACAGATGCGGAAGGGACAAGCATCAGCCCATATAGCGCTCCAATATGCAAAAAGATCATCAGTATGATATTTCTCCACACGAATATCCTCGGCGGCTTCGGACCGTCTTTTTCTTTATACGTGTCGTCAAAAACATCTTCTACCGTCGATTCTGTCACCGCGTCTCCGTTCTGGTGCGTGTTGTGGTTATGATTCCTCGTCTCCGTTTCAGTCATTTTGCGAAGGGGGATTCTGTAAATGCGCAGTAAGAAAGACCGTGTTGAGATAAATGTATGCATGCAATTCCCAATTCCGCCAGTTAGAGAGAACTAGATCTAGAATAGGCAACATAAACAGGCGGTAGACATCGAGGGGAGGGTCTTGCCACCTCAGACTGTTGCCATCCGTGTGCAGGCGGTTCAAAAATACAACACGAGTTACATTTAATTTACATAGCAGTTTTACCCTGAAGGCCGTAACGTTACTCAGCCGACTCACCGTTTCCGACGCGTCTCTTCAAAAACCAGCTTTCCAAATGACAAATATAAAAGTCAACGTTATAAAGGCCCCCCGGGCAACCGTGCGATCACAATGATGCGAAATGTAAAGCCAATGATGTTGTTCCTAGTTCACCACGGTTCCGATTCTCTAGTCCGACGTCGTTTTAAAGCAATTGGTCGAGGGGGAATTGCCAGGCTCTCCGAATGTTTCATTGGCTGCCTGCTTATCTGATGTTCACGGATGAAATCAGTTCAGGTTTTCAGGTTCAGTTTTTTCATCCTCATGGTGTTTGATCATGATAATTTTTTTTTTTTTGGGTACACATTACGTAACTTGTTTCGACACATCGTTTATAGCAAAGGCGTTGTCATCCATTTTCTTTAGCGTGACTCTGATCTCAATGTTCAGATGCAACCCAGACTAGACGACTCTTAGGTCATCGTGCTTGTTGCATACACTGGGGAGGATGTTGTAAGGGTGGTCGCAGGGGGGCAAGAGGGGCAAGAGTACTTGTTGAAAAGCAAAATATTTTTTAAAGGTCAAGAGAGATTTGTATGTTTTTAAAGGTGGCCCTTCAAAAATAATATCTAGGCTACCTAGGGAAGCTGGTGTAAAATCTTTTTCAGATTTTTTTTGTTTTGAGATTTTTGCCCCTGCCCATTTTAGTCTTTGTGTGCCACTGCAAATAGTATTTTCACAGAACAATCTGAGATCACTTTAAACATTTTAAAATTACAGGACTTCGAATTATCAAGCCCTTTTGGCCTAATGTTTGCCTTTTTTGTTAGCGGTCTACATATGCCATGATCCCAGATATTGCTTTTTCCCCACCCAAGGAAAGGCATTCAACACAGCCAAGACCTAACAAACAATATGCACCATATGAGCAAAGGCCAAGCATGGTTGGTTTAATAGGGTCCACAGAGCACTTCCTTAAAACTGAAACAACACCAGAATTTATTTAGTAGGATATATAACTTGATTGTGCAGCCAGGTCTATCTACTAAACAACACTGAATCCACACACAACACTTATTAAACCACATTTAAAGCTTTGGATAGTAGTACTGAGTCAATCTAATCACACTGAAAATCAGTCAAATTCTCAATTACTGAAGAAGACTATCATCCTCCTGACGCATATGCATATGTCATGGCATGACCTTAAAAGACTCTGCCATCTGATGGGGCTGATTATAATTTGTAATTAGATGCTAATACATATCAGCTATAGAGAACATTGACAGGACTCACTCACTGGCAACCTCTGTCGGACATAGGGTTGTGAAAACACAAGTCTGTTTGGACAAACTTTCGCTAATTACAAAAAAAAAGGTTTGTTGACTGATCTGTCTGCTCAACCTGTCATGACCTGGTGGTTTGTTCCCTTGTCAAGAAACGGGCATCATCAACCCATTACTTCATCTATGAGAAAATTGTTTACCTTGTTGCAATGTATGAGGAACGCTGATAACTTCTCTGGCAGAAAATGTGGCCTGTGATACTGTACAGTCATTATGTATGAACTTTAGTAAACTAATAAAATTGTAGCCAACATTGAGCAACAGTGACATTTACACAACTTGTGAGGTGCTGAGGGAGTAGAAATAGCACCATCTACTGTATAAATACAGCTGCTGCAGGGTTGTCAAAGGACAGCGGTACTTATCAAGTACTGAGAAGAGAAAGACCCCAGTTTAACTCATAGTAGTTGGTTTAACCAGTGGCACCTATTTATCCTACAACATCCATTATCGTCTAAATTAATTACATTCATTTCATTTCATTAATTTATTCAAGTTCATATTAGCTTTCCAAAGCAGCCACAGTTGACACAACATAATGCCACAGGAAAAAGTATTTGCTATCTCTCGAAAAGTAGCACCAGTTCACAATGTGGAGTGTGTGGGAACATATCCACAGGCACAGCCACGCTTGGGGAAAATGCCTCCCCGGTGAGTTTCTTCTGTGGGTCCGGAGCACAACACAACTCCCTGAAGTTCCTCATGGCCTCTCCGTCTGCTTTACAGGAAATGTAGACAAGTCTGCGAATAGCAGGTTGGTTTCGTAGGGCTCGAATCACGCGGTAGTGCAGGCCAGCTCGGGCAGGGTTTACCACTGCGGTAAGTTGTTTTGACGAGCTCAGTTGGGGTATTAGTGCAGGGAGGATCACTTCTGCTTTTCCAGAGAGAAACTCACAGTTTCTAACACTGTTGAATGCTGCGTTGTGTCTGGCATCCTCCACTGCCTGTTCAATGAGCTCTATGCCGATGAGTTTGTCCACTCTGGGAGACATAGTAATGCCGATGGCCCCCGTCCCACAGCATACATCTAGTAGGGTACCTCCTAACTTTGTCCTCCCTCCCCCTATGTCTGTGTTTGGGAGGCACATGTCTCTCACAGTGCTATAAAGTACCTCAGCAGCTGCCCTGTTCACCTGGAAAAAGGCATCAGCAGAGATGCGAAACTTGAACCCCAGTACCTGTGAATGATAACAAAACATATGAATAGGAACAGGAATACAAAACCAAACATAGGGTACTTGGGTTTTGTTTTGATAGTGTTGTGATTTGCTGTCATTTTCTAAGATCAGATGAAGTTGCAATGCTGAGATGTAACAATGTTGCAGTAATTCAAATAATTATTTCTATCGTTTACTTTATGCTATGGGAGGTGCCATAGTTTATTTTTGATTGATTTTGTCCTAACATTGTAAATTACCTCCTCATGTATGTGTGGCTGGCCATGTAGGAGCTGATAAGGGGATTCCCCATGACTACAGCGAGTCATTGAGGTCTCTTGGAAGTACAATGAATCCAGGTGACAGGCTTTTCCAGGACCCTGAGTGAAGTAATCCAACAGGGCAGCTTTATGGACCTCTATCTCTGCTGGGATGAGTGTCTGTGGGTGAAAGAACACTATAGCCATGGTCTGGCCCTCTGCATTGGTCCTCACTGTAACCTCTCTCCAGTGACCCCAGTGTGGAACAGGAGGCAGGGCTCAAGGGGAGAAAGGCGAATAAAGTCCTGATAGCATCTGGCAACCAGTTTGTGTTTCTCTGGCATGTTGAGGAGGTGGTCACCGTTGACACAAGTGATGTTTCTTTCCCTGCCTGTGCCAACATAAAACCCAACTGTCTTTGGATTGCCGTCCACTCCTCTGTTGACAGAGAAAGTGGACTTGTTGCGGTAGCCATCCCTGACTGGTGATGGTAAAATGGGCATAACAGGGAAGCCAAGTTTACCATTGACAGATGATGACTGTACTTGAGACGAGATTCCCTTTGAAAGCTGGTCAGAGAGTTGAGACAGTATCATTTCCTGGTGCTTTTGTTTTAGCTGCAGTTGCTCGTCATAACTTAGCCTCCAAAGTGGGGTGACTACATCAGCCAGTCTTTCTTCCCAGGACAAGTGTTCATTTAAAGTAGTCTTTTTGTGTTTTTTTCTCCATGGTTTCTTTGATGGTGGTTTTACCTTGTCACCCAAAATAGCATCCTTAGTTGAAAAACACAAACAGGCCTTCACCAGACAACTCTGAATCTCGCGTTTGATCACCATGACCGGCTTAATGCAAGCGGCTGCTAACGTCATATTAATGATATTGCACTTAACTGCATCGAACAAATAATGTCGGAGGGGCGTAAGGCACCTAGCAGTATAGCAAATTCAACCGTTCATCCTAAAGGAGGGGTTGCACTCTCTTTCTTTTAATACATCCATGGTTACACTAATCATTCGAATGTGGAAAAACATCAAACTTACGTTTGTTTGTTATTTTTGAAACAATACAGTTACAGCACGCTTTGTGCGTGCATGCCGGGCTTTACGGAAGCTTACTGGTGTGACGTATTAAGTTTACTGGTGTGACGTATTATTTACGAGCCGGACATGTCCGCGGCGTCATCTTCGTGCGTCCAGGGGCAAGTAAACAGTTCCGCTGTGTCGCGATGGACTCAAACAAGGACGAAGCTGAACGGTGCATAAAGATCTCTCTAAATGCACTTAGCAACAACCAACCAGATAAAGCCAGGAAGTTTCTGGAAAAGGCACAGCGATTGTTTCCAACAGACCAGGCCAAAAGTACGTCGAATCAATGTCTGTTTGCGCTACGGTTTTTGTTTTTCTGTCGGTGGGCCATGGCTGCAAACACAAATCAGCTAACGTTAGCATAATGGATCCTTACAAGCAATTCATCACTGACACTGGTATTTGTAGTTCTCCCTGTGCTCCCCATCCGAATCTTTATTTTGTTGTCTGTTGGTTGATCTAGACTGATCATAGATCAATATTTGTGTCTCTGTTGTCATGTTTACGTTAGCATTTGGCTAATACTCCCATAGCGTCCCAGCTAGCAGCTGCACTGCTGATCGTTATTTAGCTAGCGAGGTAACTAGTTCGGTCATTATTTGTAAGATGTGGATAACTCAACTCGCAAGGTGTAATCGAATTACCACACTTTATCTGATAGACTTGTTGGAGTCGTTAACACAGAACGGGAAGCCCCCGGATGAGAATGGCAGTCCTCTGAACGGAGATGAGCCCAGAATGAGACATCGCAGCCGAGAAGACGAGGCTCGGGTGTCAGGAGACGGTGCGACAGACACAGCCAAGCCATATAGTGCAGACCAGCTGGATGCTGTCAAAAAGTCAGTCCACTCTGGTTTAAAGTGTTTGGATGAATATTTATTTACCCGTAAAGTTGTAGTCACTAGGTAACTAGCCAGTGTAGCCAATGTATGATTCTGTTAAGAGGTCTGGAATTTTGTGTGGGCATGATAACTTTTAAATCGATAATCATACTTACTGTAAGATGTGTTATGTTACCAATATATGACTGTTTCTACAATCTCCTAATCATGTATTTTGTTTTTGTTTAATCTGAAGAATCAAGAGCTGCAAAGATTACTACCAAATTCTGGGAGTCGAAAAGAATGCCTCAGAGGAGGATCTTAAAAAAGCTTACAGAAAACTGGCTCTGAAATTCCATCCAGATAAAAACCATGCACCAGGAGCAACAGAGGCATTCAAAGGTATGTTCAGTGTTAATTCAATGCTGTTGTGTGGAAAGCAATGTTTTGATGATGAGTCAACCCATTAGCTTACTAACTGCAAGGCTTACTAACAGCAAATGTTGGTCTTGTATGTGTTTTTCAGCTATTGGAAATGCCTATGCTATACTGAGTAACACAGAGAAACGAAGACAGTATGACCAGTATGGAGAGGAAAGATCACACCCAACTAGACATAGGCACCACCGTCATGACTTTGAGGCAGACATCTCACCTGAGGACCTATTTAACATGTTCTTTGGAGGAGGCTTCCCATCAAGTGAGTAGAGGATATGTTTATATTGTATCAATATATGTTTATATTGTGATGCACTTACTAATTTATGCCACATGATCATTTAATTTTTAATTTTTAAATTTTTTTTTTTTTTTTTTTTTAGGCAATGTACATGTTTACAGAAATGGCCGAATGCACTTTGGCCAACAGAATAGACATGAGAGGAGGGAACAACAAAGAGATGTAAGGCCTATCTGTAATTCTTCTGTAGCACTCTGGATTTTATTCAGTTTGATGTATTTACGTACAATTTATGAAATTGTAGACTCTATATTAAAATATCCTCTCTCTATGCAGGGAGGACTAGCTCTGTTTGTCCAGCTGATGCCCATCCTCATCCTCATTGTTGTTTCCGCTCTCAGCCAAATGATGGTGTCCCAGCCCCCCTACAGCCTTAGTTACCGCCCGTAAGCATTTCTTCACTCTTTGAAAAAGAGAAAAAAAATGTCTAAGTGTCTCACTACGGTTTCATTCTGCAAGTAAATTGCATCATTTGACTCTCAGTTCTTATCTCTTGTTTATGCCAGGTCAGCTGGGCATATTCACAAGAGGCATACATCATCCCTGAAGGTGCCTTTCTATGTGGGAGAGCGTTTTAATGAAGAATTCTCTGGAAATAACCTGAGGAATGTTGAAAAAAGTGTGGAGGAAGACTACATCTCTAATCTTAGAAATAACTGTTGGAAGGAGAAGCAACAGAGTAAGTCTACAAGGCAGCAGATATATAACAGTGTGATTTCAGTGTTTGTTTTGCATTTTCATAGGTTTTGTGTACTTACAGGGTACAATTATAAACTTGCAACGCTTTGGAGCTCATTTGTTTACTACTTTACAACAGTTTCCAGTGGCCTGATTTAATACTTGCAGTGCATTAATAAAGAGCTATTAGAAAGTTGATCAAGACATACCTATTGACATACTCTTGCCCCCTGCTATTTTTCCCCACAGGGATCATTAAAGGGGACCTATGATACGTTTCCTTATTTTCTGTCATATATAATGTTACAATGTCGGATGTTCATATTAAATTTGGCCAAAGGTTCATATAATGAGCTAAATGAATGATAAAGTAATCCCTGTGAGCAAAAAGCTTATAACATTTTAGTAGTTACGTTACCTTTGTTATTTCCTGACAGCAGACGTTTTCCACTTCAATTGGCATTTTAGCGCATTTCCTACACGTACACCAAAGAGAGACGTCCTTCTGTAATCTTTGTTGCTGCAGATGTTTGTGCTGTCCACTCATATTCCGGATCAGATTCAGGCTCAAACATGTATGGTTGGATTTGAGAAGTTGCCATTTCCAATCAAGAATGAGAAATGATATGTTACTTAGTAGGTTTACAGTTTGCTTTCTGAACTTCCACACCGGCAAGATGATGTTGGCCAATCAGAACAAAGTGGGCTTTTAGGCAGGGGGGCCTTAAAGAGCTAATGTGACTTGTTTTAGATAGAGGGGCTGCATAAAGGTCCAGTATAAGATAATAAATAAGGACTTTTATGAACTGTGAATCATGCAAAGCTATATCCCAGGATAAACATAAAGAGCTGGAAATGAGCAAAATAGGTCCCCTTTAATGTTTCATCTAATCTGGTGTGATTAAATTCATATGATCTGACCTTATTTTCCAGAGGAAGGCTTACTGTATCGTGCTCGTTACTTTGGAGATTCTGACTTGTACCAAAGGGCACAGAGAATGGGGACTCCCAGCTGTTCCAGATTGTCTGAGATTCAGGTTATACTACATGGCTAGAATCCACTGGCACACAAATGGGTGAGTTGCTTCAATCTTTGTCATGATGTTGGCATTCATCCACCATATAAATGGCCTTAATTAACATACTTAGTAAGCTGATGTAGAGCAGTGTGTGCGTATTAGTTGAGTGAGTATTGTTTTTCAAAATGGTTGTAGGTGGATCCCATGTAGAATCACTGCTGCATAACTATTCTTACTGATGTCTTTTTTTTCTTAGGTTCTCTGGTACTTGAATCTAATTAGAAGAAATCTGTTGGAACCCACTCAAATTGGAGCATATTACTGCAGCAAAACCAAGAGAATCAGAAATGCCTTACATGTGGTGGGCAACAGATCTCATCAGGGAACCTCTCTGCAACTTAATGTAGATTGACTTCCTGTAGAACTGTGAGAGGCTTGAGTCGACTGCTGACATTTTCCTACACTAGTGTCTTTAAGATTGTGAGAGTCAAGGTGGCGTCATGGTTGAAGGCAAAAGCATAGTTGTCTTTTGAATGGTAAACAACGCTGCTAAGATTTAGCTTTCTCTATCCCGATCCTTTTGTTTTCCTACATACTTTGAGAAACCTCATGGCCTTCTCATAGACATCTGAGCCACTGACAAAAAAGGTGTAATTTTTATAGTTCATACCAATGTAAATATAAATTTACTTTTAACAGTGCAGGGTTTAATAGAGTAAGCTAATATCATTTATATAATATAATATAATTTAATGTTCTGTGGATTTGCTTGTAGCCTGTTGGAAATCATTGCACAAACAAAAGTAAACCCATATTTATTAATCATGCTCAAATTGTGTAAAACAGTTTATTTGAATTAAATTTGTTCGACTGACTGACTCCGACTTCTTTCCCTTTACAACAAACATA
>OMKK01055981.1:0-14927 GCA_900302305.1 Polymixia japonica | reverse complement strand
ATATACCAGGACATTTTAGAGCACTTCATGCTTCCTTCAGCAGACAAGCTTTATGGAGATGCTGACTTCATTTTCCAGCAGGACTTGGCACCTGCCCACACTGCCAAAAGTACCAAACCCTGGTTCAATGACCATGGGATTACTGTGCTTGATTGGCCAGCAAACTCGCCTGACCTGAACCCCTAGAGAATATATGGCGCATTGCCAAGAGAAAGGTGAGAGACATGAGACCGAACAATGCAGAAGAGCTGAAGGCCGCTATTGAAGCATCCTGGTCTTCCATAACACCTCAGCAGTGCCACAGGCTGATAGCATCCATGCCACGCTGCATTGAGGCAGTAATTCATGCAAAAGGGGCCAAAACCAAGTACTGAGTACATATGCATGATTATACTTTTCAGAGGGCCGACATTTCTGTATTTAAAATCCTTTTTTTATTGATTTCATGTAATATTCTAATTTTCTGAGATTTTGAATTTGGGGTTTTCATAAGCTGTAAGCCATAATCATCAAAATTATAACAAATGTTATGAGTCAATATAATATATTAGTTTATATTAGTTTCACCTTTTAAGTTGAATTACTGAAATAAATGAACTTTTCCACGATATTCTAATTCATTGAGATGCACCTTCATCCTCAATCATTTTCTACCACTTATCCTGTTAAGGGTCGTGGGGGGAGCTGGAGCCTATCCCAGCTGTCATTGGGCGGAAGGCGGGGGACAGGTCGCCAGCCTATCACAGGGCAAACACACAGACATATATATATAGATACATACAGACATATACATTCACGCACACATTCATACCTGGGAGTCCCCAATTCACCTACCATGCATGTCTTTGGACAGTGGGAGGAAACCGGAGTAAACCCACGCAGACACGGGGAGAACATGCAAACTCCACACAGAAAGGACCTGGCCGGCCGGGGATTCAAACCCAGGACCTTCTTGCTGTGAGGCGACAGTGCTAACCACTGCACCACCGTGCCGCCTGAGATGCACCTGTAGTTGTTTAATTGCACTTGCAGACTCTCTTTAAAAGAGGAATGGGGATGTGTAAACTAAACTAAACAACTGCAATATTTTAAAGCTCCACTACTGAATTCAGGACTTAAGAATGAACACAGTTTAAGGTTCTTCCATCAAGTACCCGTTTGGGGTTAAGAGGTATTGATCCATCTTTCAAGCAGAGAAACAAATCAGAACAAGAAGGACACAGGCAGGCCAGGGACATGACTCTGGGTCTAGTTAGTTACCTGCTGCAGGTCCTGAGCGGTGGAGCAGTTCTCCCTGATGAGGGCGAGCTGTTCCTGGGCCTGAGTCTGGGTCAGCTCTGTGGCTCTGGAGCACCACTGGACGTCTCGTTCTGCCAGGCCTACGAGTAAGAGATTCACCAAGTCACGCTACCTACACTCTCGCTGGCATTCCTAACATCTACCCGCAGGTCTGCACATCGCTCGATTCATTTTAAAATAAACAATGTTTTGGACAAAATACAAGCAGTTACAGCGTTCTTATGTATTTTCATTTTGGACAAATGTTCAGAACCTGAAAACATAATGCGTCACTTTCCTCCATTTCAGCGACAGGCAGCAGCCCCGTTGATATGCGATGTCTGTGATCCAGGAATTAAAGACTATTCTACTGTTGCACCGTTCCCACTCTGGATAAGGATAAAGGCTGATGTCTCTTGCTTTGTTTACAACGGGGCCTATTCCACCTTTTACTGTCGATTTCATCTTTTGTTTACTATTTTTTACTCCTATACTCCTTTTACTCTTATTTTTTTTTACTACTATGAATGAAATGGTCTGTGTTTGGGAGGAGCGGGAGTGTGGAGGCGGGGCATCCGGCCCGGCCAGAGAACAGAGCAGAACCTGTACCTGTGAGGGACTTGTGGAAGTAGGAGCAGTAGCCTGTGATCTCCCCCAGCGTCTGCTGGCTCTCCTCAGCGTTCTGACGGAGAGAGGAGGCGAGGGAGGAGGAGGTAGAAGAGAGGAGGTCTGCCTGGGCTGAGGTCTGAGACTCTACTGCACAGCAACGGCTGGAGAGAAGGTAGAAAATAGAATAAATTAGTAAAAACAATTAAGAAATATTTATTTTATTTAAACCCCATTAGTTCCAGCCAGCAACTCCATTGTTGTTTTACTCATCGGCTTTTATTATTGTCTATGAAGCACTAAGTAACACAGTTACAAATACAAATATAATTACTCACTTTTTATTTCAAGAACTATAGGAAGTCACCATCATTACCACTTCCTATACAGTTCAATAAGTATTTATTTTGGTGTGAGCAGTGCAGCACATTCACTTAAAATACTGGATTTAAAGCTTTTCTCCTAACTGAGGAGAAAAGTACTGCAACGTCATCATGAAGGCATTAATATAATAAAAATCAATTACCTTACTGCTAAGGTAGCTCTTTTTTTTCAATCTGCAAGTGAGACGGCGTTTGTGAGGGACTCACCTGTTGATGTTCTGCTGTACGTCCTGCAGAGGTGCCTGCATAGCCAGGGAGGCCGAGTGCAGACTGGCGAAGTCGTCCTGGGTCTGCATGGACAGCAGGCTCAGCTGGTTCTCCAGACACTGGATGGTCTGCTTCATCGCCTGCAGGGGACGGGGGGGTGACTCAATGAGAGTACATGCAGGTGCATCCGCAAATACGTGTTCACACAAACCCCACGCTATTATATTCTGACAGTTAATTGCATGCTCAGTATTCCCCATACAGAAGCAGTTTATTGATAAACGGCACCGCTGACAGCTTGTAGACGGCAGACAGGAACAGGCTTCATGCCAACAACACTGTTGGTGTTCCACTACAAACACTAACTGGGAGCGTTCGGTTTTCAGGAACGCATTTTCTTTGGAAATACGACTCCCATTCATTTCTAATTTCGCTGCAACAGGGCAAGACGGGCAAGAAGACGAGCAACATCTTCCCTGCTTAGTGTCCGACAGTCAAAGATTGTGGTTGTACCGGGCAGGTCCAAAGTGTGAAAGTGTAGCTCTTAATGAATGAGGTTCCTGTTATAAAAGTTTAGACGGTAAGCTAGAAACGGCTGGAAAGACCAAGATTTTCATTGTAGTCCTACTTGCATTTCCATGATTATTAAATCACAATTATCATACTGATGATTTTCGGTGATAGAGGTTGTACGTCGGTAGGGCCGTCAATTACCGTCTGGTGTTTGGTCTGCGCCTGCCTGATCACCTCTCCCAGCCTGTCCTGTTCTGCCTGCAGGGCAGCGAGGCCCTGGACACTGGTCTCTCTCAGCTCCTGCAGGTCCTGAACCAAACCCTTGAAAACCACACTGGTCTCCTTCATCGCCTCCACCTGATGAAGACAACGGGAAACAAAACACCGTGAGACTAAGAGTTTCATTCTCAAAACTCTAAAACAATCATTATTTTGAAATATTATTTGATGGATTACATTTTTTTTTTTTTAAGGGTTGCTGTTCTTCTAGGCAACAGTCTTGGCTAATAACTAAATGCGTTTCCATGTTGAGGCGGACTTTGATGCTGGTGGTTACTGAATATCAGAGTAAGCATCACTCTGACCTAAACAGTGGATACCTCAATTACAACAAAGTTTTTAATCAACAAGGTTGTGTTTAGAAACACAAAATGGCAGGAAAGATATTTGTACAAAAAAATAATAAAAAAATCCTGGACGGAGGCATCACTTACAGCTTATGAAAACCCCAAATTTATTGACATGCACCTGTATACATATATAAAAAAAAGGAAAAGTATTTAGTAACAATAAAAAGCTGCACCTCGTTGGCCAGGGTTCGCTGCGTCTCCACTGTGGTCCTCAGAGTGTCACCGAGCTCCTGGACAGCAGACACGCCCATTAGAACCTGGGCAACCACCACCTCCTCCATGTCCTGCTTATGCTCCTCCTAAAACACACAAAAATACAATAGTCAACGCAAGAGAAGATACCAAAGACTTTTACTCGCTTGACAATTGAGTGGCAACAGGGGAAACATCTATGGCTGCGTTCAATTCAGACACAAATGTTCCCTTTGATATCCTCCCTCCCCTCTCTTCAGGGGGCGGATCCCCAAACAACCAGGAAGTAAACACTAACTGACCGACGGCTGCAGTTCCGAATTAAACCAGGAGGGTGGACTTTCACTCCCTAGAAAACTAAACGCGGCCCATGTACTTTTAGTTCCCCCGATACATAAGTGTGATCAGTGGAAAAGAGTCACCTTCTGTTACTATGCCTAGGTTATGTTGTTTTCTGGGCTGGAACTTGCAGCAGAGTGCAAACGGTCATCAGTTCTCACCAGGAGCTGCAGGAAGGCGTCTCTGTTCTGCATACACAGCGCCTCCTGCTGTTGGACTTTGGCCTGGCAACGCGCCACGCCATCTGCCACAAGCTGTCTGACTCCGCCCACGAAGGACTCCATGGTCACCAGGGCTCCGCTCAGCGCTGCCTCGTTCTTTGCGAGCACACGGTCTAGAGGGAGGGGACGAGACAGATGGACGAGACAGACGGGGAGACAGAAACAGAACTTCAATCTTTGTAATATGGAATAAACAGTGGAGCCTAAATAGGTCTTTTTGCATCATCTTTCAACATTAATCATTCTGCTGTTACATGTCTACTGGTATCAAATTGACAAAATTTCAACAGACCTCAACATTTTGTAAGAATTTCTCCCAACAGATTGAGGACTAATAAACTAATAAACAATTTATTTCCCATTAACATGACTAAAACTGGATTTGGAAAAATAAATGACTAACATGCATCCTTATACTGTATCTTAACTGGAGCTTAAGGTTCATATTTTGGGATTGTCAAAAGATCCATTACTATTATCTATGAGACTATCTTACTGCTCATCAATGATGTCAACTAGGACATACTAGCTACCAACTATTGTCAACCTGAGGATATACAATCTGTAGATTCTTAAAAAAAAATAATAATAATAAACTGGACTGATTTTCTTTATATAATTAGTTGTCGAAGTCTGATGTGGTTTTATAAACTGCTGATTGGCTGCTGAGTCCATTAGGGCCCAGACCTGATAAAGAGCCAGTATGTTTCATCAGTGAACCAGCTGTTGAGATGTTTGTTTTGTTGTCGTTTTTGACTGCACTTTATAACAAAGTGAAATATAAATCATTGTAGAAAGTTCGGGTACTTAAGGAGTTGTGTGGGTGCACAATTGAATAAAAATGAAACAGTCCCTCTTCAGCCCTTTCTAGCTGAAGCACACACACACACACCTCCAGCTTCTTTCAGTTATCACACACACTTTCTCTGAGATGTTCTTGTCTAGTAGTTTCCCCTCTTACCGATGGACTGCGAGTAGCTGCTGACCATGTTGTGGTGCTTGGTGCCTTGCTGCTGGATGCGATCCTGCATGGTGCTGAACGCTCCCTCCATCCGCTGGGTGAACCTCTGCTGGATCTGGGAGTTGTGCTGCTCCACCTTCCAGTTTCAAAAACAAACCAATTTAAACTCGTTCTTTTATTCCAACCTAAACATCACAGAAATGTGTACTCCCAATGTACCCAAGAGGTGCATGAATACAAGTTTTTTTGGCAATTTAATCACAAATTAGTTTTAAACAATTCAATTGCCTCCTCCCATCCAATATTATTGATTTATCATAATTTAAATAGCATGGTTCCATACAGGAAACCCTGTATCAGACCAATGCCATCATCCGCACACCTCTACTCAAGTATTTCAATAAAACCTTTCAAAAAATAAAATTCTACACATAAATTCAAGCAAAAAATAATAATAATAAAAAAAATAGACATTGTGCATCACCTTCTTCTTCCTGTCCAGCTTGTCATGGAGACCTGATGCATCACTGGTGCTGGCATCAACCGTACTCAGTAGCTAGAGAAGACAGATTACACATTCATAGATTAACACTAAATTCCTACAAGGTCCTTACACAATTTTGTTTAAAAAAAGAAAAGAAAAGAAAAAACAAAAATCACAATTTTACAGACAATCTGTAAAAGGTTTACAACTTGACTTTTTCGGTTGTGCCCAAAATTATGCATGATAAAGGCCAACTTGAAGATATAACTTTCAAAGCAGCCACATCATTCAAAAACATTTTAAAACAGCAAACCACTGCTTAGCATTTGTTCAGTTTGAATCAAATTTAAAAACCAAAGCCTTCAACCCTGTGGGAAAGAGTCGCACACACACAGTTAACGTTGCAAGAGGAAGTCACAATGTTAGGGCCAGTAAGGCAGTCCTCCCCACCTGGCCAGCGGTGTTGTAGAGGTTCTCCTGGACCGAGGTCAGCTCAGAGCAGATGAACTCCTCCTGATTCAGCCTCTCCTTTGTCTCCTGGAGGTCACGGTTCGTCTCCTCTAGTCTAGAAATTAACAGAAGGTTTTAATCTGCTGGACTTCCGTTTTATGAACAGGTGTATTTAGATGTACCAGGACACACCAAGTTTTGGTTTTTAAATCTTATTGATATTGTCGTTGAACTTAGTGCTTTGTAATGTGCTTCATTTTTAAAAAGGTTTGACGTTATTGATTATTAACCTTTGCTCCTTCTCCTCCAGCTCTACAGTACACTGCTCCAGTCTGGTTTTACTGTGCACAAACAGCTCAGTCACCTGGAGAGAGAGAACCAGTGATTTACTGTGAGCACAGCTGTTGGAGGTATATAATCAGTAAGCAGGTCTACTGTCCAACAACAACTTCATTCATATACACCTTCCCCCACCCCAGTGTGAAGAAAGAGGGGGGGGGGGGGGGGGGGGGCTTCCCTTTAAACATACCTTCCTGATTTCGTCCTCCATGGCGCTGATCTTCTCAGTGTACTCTGCTATGTGCTCCTCATGGGAGGTGATCTGACTTGTCATGTTGCTAGCAGACACACAGGGAAGGAAGTCAACACCTAGTACTGGAGGAGCTTCATTCAGGTGGCATTATATTCAATCAGAACAATACAGCAACACTGAATAACTAAACAAGCCTCAACGCTCAAAGAAGAAAATAATTTGTTATACAGAGTTATTCTAAAACACTATATTGAACAGATGACAGTAGACGACAGCCGTGACGTTATTCGTAGGTTAACTTACGTGTAGTTCTCAGTTGACAGGTAGACTCCGTTCTTGTCACGAGTAGCCGCCAGGTCGCGTTTCAGACGCTCGATCTCCTCTGTGTATTCCTGGGAGAAATTATTTATTCCAATATTTATTCCAAGGTGGTGTTAAGACTGCAACCTTACAATAAGCTCAGTTTGATGTAGATGAAAGAGCCTGAAGGCCACTGGCTCCTAACATGATTCCTTCTGGTTGAAGGAAAGTCTGTCAACACGCTACAGCACCCTTCCGGTTAAAACAAAACAACAGCATCCAAGCTGAACGTGATGGTATCAGTATTGTGATGTGGATGTTTTTCAGTGCACTGCCCAGCCCGGGTGAGTACCTTGATGAGAGTCCTCTTGGTGAGCTTCTGGTTGACCTCAGGTTTGTTCATGATGTTCTTGGCTCTGCTGGCGTACTCCAGGGTGCTCAGCGTTTCCTACGCAGGACAGACATCCAGTCTACTATTAATGGCGTCTCGGTTGACCAGTCAACCAGAAGGGGTTCGCAAATCAAACTAAACGAATACGGTACAATGACTTAAATTAAACAAATAAACAATGCAGCACACGCACCTCCATGTTGCTGGATGATGGAGACACTGTGGCGATGATGGAGGTCTTGGTTCGCCCGCCCAGCGAGTCCTGCAGGATCCGGGTCAGTTTGGACTCTCTGTGGGATCAAATGCAACACCAATCATCACTGTCAGTTTGAGCGGCCGGCACAGCGAACATCTCACACACACATTCTCTCACACACACTCTCTCACACACACACAAGTTCCATTCACCATCCAGTCTGTCTGGTAATGACAACTCGGAAACCAAGTGCGACACCGCGTTGAGCGGTAACGAACTAGAGTACCTTCCATTTCATGTTTCCATCAGAACAGAAGATACCGCTCTCCCACTTCCCTTAGGTAAAATACGTTGTGACAACTATTAGACACCAGCTTGGTTTTTTTGGATGTACCTGGCTTACTGGATTAATGAGCAACAACTGATTTCTGACAACAGAAACAGACAGGTGTACTTTCCCCACCTCATAGTCGTGATTGTGCGTTTAAACGAAGCATACCTGTAGGGGACGTGGGGTCTTTTCTCCACCAGCGCGGTGATCACTCTGCCCAGCGTCAGCAGAGACTGGTTAATGTTCCCGGCCTCGCGCGCTCGCTTGTCCACCGCCCCCGAACGCCCGATGTTCTCACTGCCCGCAAGGTCCACCTAGAGAGAGAGAGAGAACACACGGCGGTCGATTATTACAACAAACATTATCATGAGGTTATAACTTTTAACTGTGTATTCAAAAACTACTGCGCCATTCAAAGTTAATTGTTGTTAAGATGTTTTGTCTTTGTTAATGAGGGAAAATGATCCTGTGTCTGGTCTTTGTTAAATGAACCATTGTAGACTCTGCACCAAGCAAATCCTACTACACTAAATTTCCTGATTCCAATGTATCAAATCGTGTTAATCTATTTTAAGTACTTTAATTCTGCAGTCAGTGCTTAAAGAATTTATTTTTTAATTTGAATTATAATTCAGAATTAGTATGCAGCCACACCACTTGGTCATTTGCTTGTTAGGTTGGTACACAGGAATGTAACCCAAAGTTCATCAAAGGCCACAATCATACTGTTGACCACAGCAACATGCCAGGGGATCATTACCAGATTGAGCTTGCCGATCTTGACCAGCTCCTCTCCATCCAGGGTGATCTCCTTCATGTGAATGGTGACCGAGAATACGGAATGGGAACGACTACAGAACAGAAAACAAGAGGAAGGCTGAACAAACTAAAACGACCAACAGCCTCCTTTATTTAAAAAGAAATAATAAATAAATACATTTTGTCTTTTACGTTTCTTACGCACAATCATGTTTAGTCAAATCTTAACCAAACTTGTGGACTAAAAGATTAGTTTGTTAAATTAGTTCTCTAAATTTCTGATATATCAAAAGATAGATTTTATCTTATACGTCTTTATCCACCAGCCACAGTTGTTAGTAAAATTGCCCAGTGAATGATTTTTAAGGTTACCAATTCACCAGCCAAATAGATTTCTAGAATCAAATAAGACGGCCAAGTGATGACTGGTTACCTGCCAACATGGCTGGTAGAGAATTTTGTCCAGTCAAAATTAGGCAATTGGCAGTTTCCCCCCTCTATACCCAAGAAACCCAACCCTGCAAACCAAGAAAGAAAAGCTGTTATTGGTGCGGTCTCTCCAGCACCGTCCTCGGCGTGAACGACCGACCGCCGTACGCGTACCTGGAGTAGGCGTTCATGAGGGTAGAGGCCGTCTTCCTCTTGGCCGACCCTCGCTCCAGGATCTGATAGACCTCGTCCTTGTTGTGGACCGTGATCTCCTCCAGACCCTTCACCACCACCCCACGCTGACGGCAGCAACGACACAATTGGTTAACAACTGGCATGTGGCTTCAGCCGAGCAATCCCATTGGCCACGTTCCAAACGTGCTCACATATCTTACAAAGCATTCTTCACTACAAGCGTAGGTTTGATGGCAGAGGCGAGACATGCGGGTATTACTACCAAATTCAATCAATCCATAAACGACTGCTTTGAAATTGTATTCAAATGATTGAAGTGACCGTTATATATTTACTTGGATATATTTGCGTGATGGTTACCTTGTTGCGCGGGTCGTCGAAGAGCTGCAGCCTCTCCGTGACGTCCTCGCCGGGACTCAGCAGGTCAAACAGCTCCTCGTTATAAATCTCCATCAGAGAGACTTTAATGGAGAACTCGGTGCCGTTCTCAGACAGCTTCTCAAAAATCTGGTGCAGTGTTCTCGGGATGATGCCGGCCAGAGGGTCCTGATGAGACAACGCGCGAACAAGAAGTTAACCTCAAAAAAAAAAAGACAGATGGAGAGTTGTGCCCAGAAAAGCAAAGTTTATCTGTGGAGCACCAGTCAATTCAGGGTGATAGTGCATCACAAAACCAAACAACAAATGGGACAAAAACAATGCCAGACATCAACTTAAAAACAGGGTTATTGACGAATAAAAACAGGCAAATGCAATAAAGTAGGTAAAACATGTAAAAGCCTGTCTGCAAACACATCTTTATGTCTGATGTAAGAGTGATTTACAAAATGACACCAATATAATCCCATCGGTGACAACAGCCACAGATATCGCTACAGTATTAAGATGACGTTTGCAACATGCATTTCCAGCGCAGGTGACTCACTGTTACATGGATAGCAAGGAACACAATGCAATCACATAGCTCCATTTGCTATAATGGAGGTATTTCAGCATGCAGTATTCCTCTTTATGTCAGTTTATGCTGCCATTATCAGCACCTCACCGAGACTGTGGTGTCGTATGTCAAAATTATCAGAATACACATAAATTGATCCATTCCATGAAGTTCACACAGTCCCAGTACTTGATTTATTTGACCTTTTCCTTTAGTTATGATATATTTAAAAAAATAAAAATAAAAAAAATAAAAAAGGGGCAACGTTCAAACATACCTCTTCCCATGTGAACTCTTCGCCTGGACTCCTCTCTCCCTCCATGGTGAACGTCTTCCCTGTTCCAGTCTGACCATAGCTGAACACAGACAGCACAGTTTATATTCCAGGCATTTAGCTGAGACACACACACAATACTATAGTTTATTATTCTACTGATAACGCCACAATTTCCCCATAGGATGGGAGATAAGAGGCCTTGTGTCATGATCAATATTCCTATGTTTGAATCACCGCACGGGCCTCGTCCACAACATTAGACTACTTACGCAAACACGGTGCAATTGTATCCCATGATGACTTCGTCCAGAATGGGACAGACAACACTCCTGTACACATCAATCTGCTTGGCAGCCGGGCCAAACACCTGAGGAAGGTTCAGAGGGGGAAAGGTGTGGGTGAGAGAAAGCAGTTACAAAGAACCAGTTTATACACACAACATTTGATAAATGCTTTTATTCAGAGCGCCTTCAAGTACTATTAGTGTAAACTGTTTTAGTACTGGGGGTCACAGTAGGAACTGAACCCCTAAGCTTGGTCAGTGTTGAAAGCTTTTCAAGAAATGTATTGGTCACGCTCTTCCTAGTCCCTTGTAGGACCTGTACAGGAGGAAGTGCAACACTTCTCTATTCTCTTACCATGTCAAATGTGTACGTCTTTCGCGATGCCTTGTCGTTCAGCCCTCCTGTCTTCACAGCGACCTCCCTCCTGTTTTGATCACAGTCGATGACCCCATAGGAGGACTTGCGCTCAACTGTGTTGAAGGGTCTGGAAACACAGTGGAAAACAGCATTAAGGGCAAGAAGGAGTTTGGCAGTGTTTGGTTTGGTTTTATTGCTGGGTAAGAAAAGTACACAAAGTATTTGAAATATAAGAAACAAAGAACTAAACAAAAAAAACTAACAAATCACACCCAGAGGATGGCACATAAAAGTATTGTTTGAAACACTTAAAATAACAATCACAGACAGTGTATGACCAAAGAAGACATTCATAAAAACTAACTTCACAATGCATCTTAACATGTCATGATCCTCAGTTTAAGATGTTCCAAATAAAAGGACCTAACCTGCTTTGCTTTCACTTTGCTTATTGTCTATAGGTAACGTTAGACCACTGCATAGTCTGACTCCTGTGTAACGTTACATAAAACTACTGCGATCATTTCAGAGAAACTTTGGTAATAGACAGGACCTGCTGACTGCAGGTTAAATGTAACTGTAAGAGACTATTGATAGCAAGTGAAACATCAGTCCAAATACAACACGGTCAGCACCGGGCTTTAAACCACCAATAACAATTACTGTTTTAGGTATTATTTTATTATTATTTTATCTTTCCATACCTGCATCTGACAACCACTTGAATATTCCGTCCTTTCTCCTCCCGTTTGACGTTGTTGGGGTTTAACGACGACATGTTTGCAGAAAACTACCTTTCTGCAAACACACTGAAAACACAAAAAACATACTTTAAAGTATTACGTCAAGAAGAAACCAGCATGTTTAATGAATTGCGTCTGAGAAAAGACGCTGATCAGCAGCGTTACAGTTAAACATTAGAGAAACTAATGACCAAATAACACGACTAATATCCCAGTCAAAACAAGGTTGTATTAAAAATATACACTTTACCCAATTCTCCCGGTGCTCTCCGCTGACGAACTGACTGAATCGTGAATTTATCCAACAAACAGCCGATAAATGTATCAGGAAAGTTAAGTGAACTGAAATCACAATTACCTCCGATGCTAACTGTCTGGCGCTCTGTGATTCTGAGATCTTCAAACTATACTTTTAAATTTAGACCAACCAATGACAGGAGGAGACGCTCCAGACAGACGACGCTATTGGTTACAGCGGGCAGGAACTCCAAAAGTACCGTGAGGCATCATGGGAGAGACAAAGAGTTTAACACCAAGATGGTTCACACGTCACTCAGCCCACGGAAACGCTTGTCCGCTAAAACGGAACCAAAACCACCTAAATGTAAAATAGTCATGAATATTGATGTTTGTCCTTTAGCGGAGGAGGCATAGACAACGCGTACACCAGCTAATTTATGCAACAAACCTCATGGAAAGTAATTACTGACGCCGCACAGCGCCATACTACGTGTGAAAAGGATCATCTGCTAAACGAAAGCGTGTTTTTACTCATTTAAAGACGTGTCTGTGTCTCGTATCGCTATCAGTAGCTTGTTAAGACGTTAAACATTACGTTGTTTGGTTAAATCAAATAAGCCCCTCGCAGAAAAAAAGATATCGGACCAAAACCAGATATCGGGTCAAAAACACACATGGAAAACCCCTGTTATTGAGTCTCTCGCCTATTTTCTTTCAGTTCATAATTCTTCCAATAGGTGGCGACAAGGTTCTGAAAACTCTCTGATAACTTCATTTAGTGGGGAAATATCAGAGGGTTCTCTTTGATGTTTCATGTTGTACAAAGTCCAGGCAGGAAACATTTAGTCATTAGTTAGTTTATAACATTAGTTATTTTAAAAAAGAGTTTTGTACTTTTGTTCTGAACTCATTTTTTTTGCTTACCGTTTTTTGTTTCTTGATCATAACTTACAAGGAATGTGTTTTGGTTACAATAATTTATCTTTGGTTTACAACTTTTCTCCCACAACACATTACGTAGAGTCAAAGGGACACTAGAGATACTGTATGTGGGTTAACATTTGTATAGGCCTCCTACCTACCCGCTAAAAATGAAATAAATAAATAAATAAAAGTAAACGCCTTTTCACTTGAGCTAGCCGATTTTTTAGTTGTTTTGATTAATTTGATGACTTTAAAATCGCATAAATCCTAAATAAAATCATCACTGTTACAACAAAGTCAGAAGGTAATTCCCATTGTGTTCATTGCATGGTGCTTTTGTTTCAAGTCTGTGAAAGTGTACTGGCACACACACGCGAATCTAACCCACACACACACACACATATCCACGAGCACACAGTTTCACCTTCTGTCTCTCACTTTCTCATTCTCTGAGCAAAACACATAGCCTGCACACTTTTTGAATTTTTTATTTGAACCTACAAAATGAAATGTTATTTGACACAAAATGTAAGTTTTACAGACACACCCTCGCCTTGTCTGTGTCAGATTTATGAAGTGACCAGTAGCTATCAGCCCTGTGGTGAAGAGCCATCCATCTCCAGGGGACCATCCGCCCACTCAGCACCCCTGGGGGGGAGGGGAGACCAGGGAACGCTCCTTTACACACACACACACACAGATACACATACACACATTTTATGCATGCATGCACACAATCAAAACCCATGCAGACACACACACACACACACACACACACACACACACGTCTTCTGGACCAATTTACACGTCAAATATCAATGAAATTCTGTGCTGTGAAAGTCCTTTGCACTTCACATGAGGTCCTGCTGTCCCTGGTCCACTCTGTATCAGAATCACAATCACTTTAATCACCAAGTACAATAAATTTACAGGAATTTCAATTTAATCAGTACAGTAACAGCAACATACTTGGCCATTTGTATATAACTCACATATCAGATAGTTTCTACAATATCCTCCTATTGTCGTTATCATGTGTGGTCCATAACATCCTCAGACCTGCAGCTGCCTTGCTCCGGTTGTGTCCCGAGGGCAGAGCACAGCGCTCTGGATGCCCCAAACACCTCCTTACTTCCTCTCAAAGAAAGTCTCTCTCTGTAACTGCTGGCCAACCAAAGAAATAAACAAAAAACAACTCTTCATTATCATAACAATTTTAACGACAAGGGTGGGAGCAAAGTGAGGTTGGAACAAAAGTATTGTTCCCCCCACACACTCTCTGTCGCTCTGTTTCTCTCTGCTTCTCTCTGCTTCTCTCTGTTTCTCTATCTCTCCGTCCCTCTCTCCTTGCTCACTCTCCTGTCTTCCTCTCGCTCTCTTTTTCAAACCCTCTCTCTCTTGTCTTCTCTGCGTCCCGCTCTCTCTCGCTCTCTCCCTCTCTCTCTCTCTCGCTCTTTCTCAATCTTGATTTGTCAATCTCAACCTCTCTCTCGCTCTCTCTCTCTCTCTCCCTATCTCTCTTTCTCTTTGTGTCTCTCGCTCTCTTTCCCTCGCTGTCTCTCTATCTTTTTGTCACTGACAGCCCACTCAGGCCCCGGGTGCGCGACGATGACCCCTTCCGGGGGCGAGCGAGAAGTTTCTAGCGGGTAACTTCAGTCGGCCGGCCACACATCAGGCGCTACGGTCACCTTGGGAGCATCTCCGCTCGTTCTCTCCCTCTCTCCATCTCTCTGTCCATCTCTCTGTCCATCTGACCGGAGAGCAGATCC
>OMKK01055979.1:4672-15786 GCA_900302305.1 Polymixia japonica | reverse complement strand
TAGGACTATTGACTGTAACAGCAAAATAGCACACACACACACACACACACACACACACACACACACACAAGTGAAGGTGGTCACAGGACAGTAGCAGTCATGTGGTGAGGTGACACCAGAGGTCACAGTAAACCTCTTGAGGATCCACCAAAGCCATGTTCCCTTCAGAAGATAGAAACAGCTCCCACAGCAGATTGTATGACCCTGGAACATACACACACACACACACACACACACACACACACACACACACAAGCACACATACATACACACAGGCACAGCACCCCGTCCTACGTACGCACATACTGTGCACATATTGTGACTTCCTGTGTCTCACAATACCACCAGAATTCTTTTGTTTCATAGAGCAAGCCTGTGAAGCAGGGCGGATCTAAATCAAGCTCTTAAAAGCTGCATATGAGTCTGAGATGTTTCCTGGGTTATCTGACAAAGACAAGGGACATAGTGAGCGATAGATCGGTTTCACCTCCATCTCACTCTCTTCCTCCTCCCCTCCCCAAGTCTTCCCATCTCTCGGCTCTGCCGTTCTGAGATACAAGACCTATACCCGGGCCTATCTTAGCGCACGTCCGGATCATACCGGGCTCGTCCTCCCTCCAGAAATAGAGGAGGGCCGGAAAAAGACTCTGGTCTGCTGACGTCACCTTATCGAGAGCAGGGGACGCAGGGGAGAGGGAGCGAGTAGATTACCAGACTCTAAAAATAAATATGAAATATGGCTTCTGTTCTGCAATCTTCCTTTCTCTGTCTCTCTCCCTCTGTGTATGGTTTCTGTTTACTGCATGACTCCATAGGAGCGCTCGTCCCGGTACATACAGTATATACACCGTTGAAACTGTGTTGGTTTTATGCTGAAGTCCAGTAATGTTGACCATGATCCTCGTTTAATGAAATACCAACATAAGCACATGTATTAGGTAGGTGTGGCCTGGCTGTACATTATTGTCTTAAGCCTCGGCCTCTTGCTCCATTTTACTGGTCTCGGAGGACAGTGGGCATTGAGTCCTAATTGGTTCCAGAGCGAACCATAACTCGGACTCCGGCAACGACTGCTCGCCTTCATCACCACAGGACCGTAACGAGTGTTTTGCAAACAACACAGAGGGGCTGATAAGAGGCCAGGTGGGTAATTGATGTGGTTACTAAGTGGCTCATTTGCATCCTTTACGCATATCAAACTAAGCAGGGGGAGAAACAGGGGGTAAATTGGACAGGAGGAGGGGGGGTGAGGGGGGTTTAGTTTAAAAAAAAAAAAAACATGGATCCCAAATTTAGGGGAAAGTGCCCAGAAACCTTGGTGGAGACTCTTATCAGTAATGAAGCTCTTAAGGAGCTCTGGTTCCTCTCCTCCCATTTATTTTGCAATTCCTTCACCTCTCTTTCATCCCTTTCTTTATCGCTTTCTATCTCTTGGGAGAAGGAATGAAAAGATAAGCAGACCGTTCCACAGGTATTCAGGGATATTAAACATGCTTACTGCCATAGTTTTGCATGTTAACCATCATCTTAACCTCCCGTCAGAGTTGTTAAAGCGTTTCCTCTGGGTATTGGGTAATGAAGGTAGGGCAGAGCCATAGCCAATCCTACCTGTATTATTACATATTAGAGATAGCAGAGATAAACAGAGAAACTCCGTCCTTAATGGTATGAACCAGGTTTGTGTCTCGATGTTCTCAAAGTCACCAGTTGCATAACACAAGATGCGCTGCATCTTCTCCTGCTTTACACTAATTTTAATAAATATATTAGCACTATACCTCTAATAGTGCAGCCTAAAGCAGGCCCAAGCCAGTCGCTGCTGGGAGAGTTTAAATCCAGTGTTGTGCAGCCAGTCCAAGAGGAAACATAAGAACATTCCATGCATGAATAGACTCTATTCTTCACTTCACTCTCAAAAACACGAGGTGAGATTTCCATCAAAATAAATAAGAGCTATACAAGGACAACAGCCGGGGCAATCATTTGTCACGCAGGGAGTCACAACAGCTGCACCGTGATCGCACCGTGCCTGTCTGTCTGACGGGAGGGAGTGATGAACTGTTTCACAGTGACAGCAGTCACAGAAGCGGTGGCTGATGACACATGGGTCAGGGATGGACTAGGTGGAAGTAATGATGGTATCATTCAGACCAGTTCCTTGTACTATTGTTGATGAGCACTAGATTTGCGTTAGCTGGCCAAAACGAATGGGTTCTCAGATGCTGTGGGAACATCCGCTATGAAGGCGGATCATTATTCTTAAATAAAAAATCTGTCCTACAAACAGAATTCACAGATGCTAGTCCTATGATCTTCTCCAGCTCCGTCGAGATTGCGAACGCACAGGAGTTTCTCAAAACGACAGAGCCAAGGGCCTATAACCAAAAGACAAATGGGAGAGAAATTTAATGGACACTGTTATCGCAATATCACGGGTTATTAAATTGGCATATGGGCACATTTGATTGAACTGTTGAAAGATAATATAAATAACAGGTGTGGATTTTGATGCACAAACTCCTCTGTCTGCTTGTCCATCTGTCTCTGGAGGTTTGTTTGGTCCCGCAGACGTCCAGAGTTTTCCACTCCGTGGTATCCTTATCCCTTATCTCCTTCAGTCCTTAAGGACAGGAGCGGTCCGGTCTGACTGTGTAGACCACTGCTCTCCATGCAGGGGCAGGCTGGTGAGACCTCAGCTGTGTGTGTCTCTCACTGGATGTGCATTCTCTCCAGCTTGTTCCCTGGCATGGATGCGGGCTGACTTGCTAATGCTTGCCCTCCCCCAGGAGCACATCTGCTGCTTTTAATGCTCTACCCTGGTTTATGGAGGTCTCCGCGTAGGACGTATGAGCTGCACCTGCGGAACCATCCGAACAAGAGGAACAGCACTCGTATTGTAAAAGGCCCTCGTAACATAAATATTTCTCCTCTCTTAAGTCTAAACTCACATAATGAGGCTGGCAAATCTCAACCACATGTGTCTGCGATGCAGCGCTCAAGGAGAGAGACAGAGAGTGAGGTCGAGGGACAGGTGGTAGGAAGAGGGCTTTTGGGCAAGTGAGCGAGGCATATGAGAGAGAATATGGGAGTAAAATGCAAGAATACAGATGGAGAGAAAGAAAAAGTGGGAGATGGCGAGAGAGAGAGAGAGCGAGAGAGAGAGAGAGAGAGGAGACAGGGGACAGCCGTGTCTTGCTGTCAATCCCATTCCAGCATGACGAATCACTGAGGCCACCTGTGCCAGATGCTGGCTGGGATCATTAGGCTGTGGGCTAAAGGAGAGCTGCTTACCCAGAGAGGAGAAGCATGTAGCTCAGGATAAGAATCTCCATGGGACTCTTAAGCTGAAAGGAAAAGAGTGCTGAGTCTCTCTTAAACAGATGAAGCTAAATAAAACCAGGGCTATTTATCAGTGTAGCGGCCGCTCGGCCTGTCACTCCTCACTCTGCCTCCTCTCCATTCAGCTATTCATTCATTCAGCGCTATGGGTCCACACAAAGGAAATCTCACGCACAAATCAGGACAGGCGTTGGCTAAAGTAAGCCAAAAAATGACATATCCAGCTGGCTGAGAGGGCGAAGTAATATATAGAGCCAGGCTCCACTTTAGAGAGTCTGTTGACTTTCATCGTACTTCGGAGTATGTTGAACTATCCAAGTTTTATCGCCATGTCTATTGTTGCTGTGTGTGACATATGTTCCTGTTGTTGAGTAGTTTACATTAAGGTCATAGGACCGGCCTAACTGACCACACTACAGCTACCACACATGACTGTCCATCCTCTGCTTAGGAAAAGTCCCTGGGTTTTACCCTACATCAAATGGTCCATAAAAACAAAATCCACAAATCTCTAAAAACACAGCCATGTTTGCAAAACAGTAACCACAGGTGGTTCCCCTGCCCCTCGGTCCAGCCGTGCTTCCCTCTGGCTCGGGTGGGGTGATTTCCACGCTCCATCCCTCATGTGAGGAGCTAACAGCTAAATCCCTGTCAGAGCAGAAAGAGTGATTCCTGCTGCTTCTCTGTATCACTGAGGCTGCTCCCCTGTGGCAGGTTTCCCAACATACACACACAAACTGGGAGACAGATTATTTACGCCACACTTAGCCTCTCCAGGGGGCAATCTGTCTGTGTTACAACAGCGTTAGTCACAGGGATAGAGGTACTGTGCTCATCTCTAGTAGTTTACATTCTCTCTCTCCCTCTCGCTTTCTCTCGCTCGCTCTCTCTCTCCTTTCCAAAGTTGTTTTAAAACATGAGTCATTACGCATGATACATTAATTTAAGTCACTGATTATGACTCGTAGTAACTGCCTCTCATCTTAACTTTTACCACCGTATAAAAATGAAAAAAAGAATGCAAGGAAATATAAAAATACAAGCACAATAGGAGACAGTGAAATGGACAATGTCTCATTATGATGTATTATAAGCACAGCTCAGAGCTGTGGCCTCTGAAGGTTCCTGGACCCACGCATGCCCTGTTTAATCAGCACCATTACAACCTTTCCTCCTCCACTTTCTAACACTAAAGTGCTGAAGCAGTTGAATCACACGGTAGAACTTCACAGCAGCGCAGTGCAGCCGCTGTCCATTCTGCTGGTAGACTCAACCCTTCACTAACCCCTAACGACCTGCCCCACTACAATGGTGCCCTTAAAAATAGATGTACCTTGTAATGCTACTAGCTGTTGGAGTTTGTTTTTTGAGGCATCATATAATGAGCTCTAGCCCAAGCAATTGATAGGTCTCCAGGCTTTTCTGCAGCCATAATAAGAAATGGTTTCCGTGGTAGGCGCCCCATTCAGAGCGGCAGCCATGTCTAATTATGCTATAATGCAGTTTGGAACGGCTTTATCTGCTGGGGGGAGACAGCGCTCTGAGCAGCACCTCAGGCCATCACCTCGGGTTCATTTCTGAGGAAATCGTTAAGTGTTTCATAATTTCCTCTTATAAATGCCTTGTTTTGATCACTGAGCTAGATCATTATGTGTTTTTTTAGCAGTTAGCTGGCTGTTTGGCAGCCCAGATTACCAGCACCTCTCATCCCTAAATGATGTCTGGTTACAATGGAAAATATAGACATGATTTTGTAATTTAGATAATCCTTCCCTAACAACCTTCAATCTAAACTTCAATAAAACCATGAGGACAGTATAAGCATGCAAGATCATAGCAATAGACAGCCAAACTCCCTGTTGTGAAGCCTTGTTGAATCTACAGTGCACTTGAAACCCAAACAGTCTTAGATAAACGTGGGAAATGGCTCCTTTATTTCATTTTATTTTATTCCTTTATTCCTGTGTGTGGGTCTCTGAGGAGCACTGGCATCGATTGCTGATTTAATGAAAGCGTCTGTTCCTCCTGGCTCTCGCTCTCTCTCCCCCATTCCTCACTCCTCCTCCAGGTCACTCTGCTTAAAATGCCTCCGTTAATCAGATTTCTGTTAAAAGCCGTAAATAGAATCAGAGCTCCCGTGCCAAGACACGCTCCGCTATACTTTAGTCTGCTCTCGCTCCTTCCTTTCTCCCTCCTTCGCCCACCACTGGTGCGTTTGGTAGGCCTTGCTCCCAGTTCCTGTGCAGTGGTAGACCAGAGATAGGTAACAGGAATCAGATGGGCTCCAGACTGCTCTCCTGGGTCCATGAACAGGCTACTTTTTAAGTGACGATTTTAAGCGCTGTAATCTTGTGCAAATTAATTTTTTATGCCCTGTTCAATTATACCCTACATATGGAAGTAATCAGAATAGCAAATCCTCCCAGTTTGGCAGAGGTCTGCCTTTACTCACTATTAAAAGGATGATCTCTGCACAGCCCAAGGGAAAGTTTCAACCTTGTCTTTACCACACAGTTTGTGTTAAGTCTATTTTAACTGGAGGCACTACCGTGAAATGAAAACACAAACTGAGAAAATAGAAAACCACCTACGATATTGTCCCAACTAATATCGCTGTGGGGTCCTGGATGTCACTGTTGATTCTTTAAATATTTACACATGAAAGGTAATATGAAGGGGGATCAGAGTCCTGGCTGGCTAAGTGACTCAGGGCTATGGGGTCCTGTGGCCTCCTTCGCCAATCTGCCCTACAGATTGGTTTGTTTGTTTTTTATAAAGGATAAGTTTGCCAATTTTAACTTAGCTATTTATCAATAGTCTGGCATTATCATGACTGAAAAACGTACCAGCGCCCCATATCTCTGTATCAGGCTGCAATACAAATCCATCCAGGCAATCGTTTCAGCTCACAGTATTGTCAAAATGGTCTTCACTTATTTTATGGTTATTCAGAATTAGTTTTGAATAAACCTGTGCCTCTCTTTGTTATCTTTCCCTCTTCTCCATTTGTCGTAGCTCATTGTCCATGTACTCTGGCTCAAAACGATAAGCTTTGCCATCAAAGTCGGTTTCCTCATCATCATGGATCACGTACTCATTATCATAGGAAGCCATCTCACCAGCAAACTAAATATTCTTGCTAAAATATTTAGCTAGCAAGCCTTATATGTCACATTAGGTAGCTAGATAAAAATGAACTGCCTGCTGCTAGCTAGCTGGAGAGTAAACAAACAAGCTAGCTAGCGCAGCGACGTTCCCCCAGAGTCTAGACGTTCTTCTTTTTTTCTCCCCCACCTGGTTAAGTTCAGGTAAAAAATATTTGGTGGAAACCTTGATGCAAGTGATAGCATCTAGAAATTGTCCAATGAAAACAATCCTGAGCAGCTGCAGGGCGTGGTTTGCACTCAACTAGTTTGGGAAAAAAATAACAGTCTAGACTCACAGTGCAGATGTATGCAGTTCTCCATGTCCTACTAAAATCAATTTACTGTAACATTTGATACAATATTCGGTTTGCAACAGCTTTGTTGTCAGTACAACTTATTTAGACACTTATGAGAATATTGTGAGTGTCCTGTTTTCAAAACAGACACGTGAAGGTAAAGCAGCAAACATGGCACGGCCATTCTTCACCGACCAAGAAGTCTCCAGAATAGTCCCACTAAGGTCTTCAAATGTCAAAAAAAATCTAATGAAATCTGCTTGTAATAGTGTTTATTGGCTACTATATACAGTATATATATATATATATATACAGTATATATTTGGGGTCCTATTTGGGGTTTTAGGTTTTATTGTTACAATTAAAAAAGCTTTAATATCAGGCAGTAGCACATAAGTCACTTGAAAGTACACTTGAACCAAACCCTGCGGAGGCAGATTGATTTCTGCATTAATGCTCTACTTCTGATGGTTGAAGGTGAATACAGGCATGACACTAGTGTTACATTACTGATTGAAGGAGTTGGCTACAAAGGTTTAAATTATATTCTCATATATAGTAACTACAGTATTTCAATTACTGAAACTATTGACTATCTGGTTCCTGGTTCATTATGACTTTTGTGACTCTTGACATCTGTGGTTTTGTTCCTATTATTATATAGTATAGGCTATAGTGAACAGGGACAGGAAAGTGGTGTGCAACGTAAGTCAGATCCACATGGTTTGTGCCTCAGCCTTTGGATCCACTTGGACACCCTCAATGGTTAGAACATTCAATTTCACAAATAAAGGCTTGTTGATTCAATGTAAGTGAATCACATGTTCAATTAAATTAGTGTGTACATAATAACCAGTTTCATCACTGTGTGATATGATTTGATTATGGGATTGCCCTTTTCAAAAACAGCCCCCATAAGCTTGGACTTAAAAACCCAGATTAGTTACTGTAACTGCTTTAGGATTCTATAAGACGGGAGACATTACTTTTCTTTCCAGTAGATAAGCAGCACTTGAGACTGCCACAAGGGCTAATCATCATATTGTTCCTGATGAATAGCCAGCCAAAATGATTATGCACTCTACAAAAACTCTTAATTAGCAAAATCCCTTTCTCAATCAAGTATCTAAATTACATTTGTACAGTTCAGTGATTACTGACCAAAAGGAGGATTCTTTAGCTGCAAAGAATACATTGGGCCATAAACGGTACTATTGAATGGGTGACCACTCACTGAATGAATCATGTCCTAATAATTAAATTGTATGGCATATCGGGAGTGTTAACTTCAGTGGATGCACATTGGGCGTCTCTGATTTTTCAATAGGCTTTTAAAGCAATTAAGTGATGGGCTTGGACAATAATTCCTCTTTTCCCGGTCATTGATCGTTCTCTTTTTTGGCTCCTCTGGACCCATTTCATTCTTCTACCGAAGATTTGCATTCAATGACTCCTTCCTTTTTCATATAACGCCAAAATTCAGACAAGTCAATGCAGCAAAGTGATGCAAGAGGCTGAACTGTCGCTGGTGAGATATGATAAATACAATTATTTTACTTTAACTTTTAATTCATCTCTTTGCAATTCTCGTCATGCAACTGAAATTAGTTATTGACCCAACCTGAGTAATTGCTTATTATGTAGAGAAAATATAAAGAAATAGAATAAGTAAACGTGAAACAAGCCTACAGTTATTGAAGTACAAAAACATATTGCATCTCTGAAGTTATTGTGCCGTTCTGTATTATGTGTAATAGACACTAAATAAAGTGTGGTAGGAGGGAGAACACCACCACCTAGAGCACAAACATAGACACGTGTGTCCGCTGACTCTGTTTTAACACATGTATTGTACACAAGGATATTTAATTATATTACTTCAGGTCTGACAGACCTTAATCAAATGACGTTTTTGAAGGCACATTTTCTCTCAGTTTTACATTTTTAAGCTACATTTTATTCGCCGTTTGTTTTACACATATCCCTGTAACTCTGCACATTAACTGTATGCTACATAGATAAACACGTCAGCTGTAGTAAGAGCTTGTACCTTCTGTCCTTTCATATGATACAACCAAAACATGGTTTCTATCAGCTTAAACAACATAACTTTGCCAAGAGTATCATCATTCTGTTTGTCTGTTTGTGAAATAAATGAATTATTGAGTAAGACACTAAATCATTGTACATCACTGGCGTCACACTGATGACCAACAAACCCATATATTTATCTTTGGACTGCTGACTGTCACCATGACATCCAAGAGTTTAAATTACTTTATTCACCACAAGATATCTGAAGGACTGGCCTCCTTATAAGAGGTGGAGAGAAGCAGCTGTCATGGAGTGTTATTATTTAAACCAGCCTCCTCCAGTCCCATTAAAACCACTTGCAGCAACCAGAACATTTGTTAAATACACCAAGAGCATTAGAGACATCAGAAAAAGCTTTTCTTTTTTTATACTTTTTTTTTTTCTAGAGAACTAACAATTTGCCGTAATCTATTAGCATCCTGCTATTAATCAAATGCTTGCCAAGCCGCCTGCAGGGTTGTTGTGATTTAAAGGCCATAACAGCGTCTTCTCTCTCTGCTCAAGCATCTGCATTTCATTTGTTTCTGTTTTCCTAAGCCGTAAATCTGAGCAACCTGTCAGTTTGCCATAATATTAGGCCAATAATCAAAGTCAATTATCGTCCTCTCAACCTCCCCCTCCCCACCCTCTCCTCCTACCGCCAGCCGTGTATACTCAACCTGAAAACCACAGTTATTGCATAGAACAGTCTTTCATTCAGCCATCCCAACAGTTTCTTTGATATCAAGCTTCTTCTATATCAAGACAACGGAATCCAGCCTCTTACCGTTTATTACTTCTAAAAAATCCGTGCCTGCCTCTGCTGATGAGTGATAGATCGCCCAGGCCTCATGCTTTCTTAAATTACTCATAAAGACTGATCAGGGCAGAATCAGAACCGTTCTCGTCTCAGTCTTGTGCACATCATCAAAAAAGGGCTTCCTGAAGTCAAGCAGCCATATGATAGACGAGCGTTTGCTCGCGCGAGGCCAGGGTATTGTGCGTGCCATGAAGCCTGTTTTATAGGGTCCATGATAGATGTTGTTTAGAGCGATTTAAGCGGCCCTTATGCTGGTGTCAGCATCTGACCCCTCGGCAGTGATAAAGCTATCAGATAGAGAGAGTAGAAACAGAAGTGAAATATGGAGGGAGGGACACTCGCGCCAGATAAACTCCTGCATGCTTGGCATCCTCCCAGCCTTGGGAGGGGAAAGCCTTTAGTGTTATCTGCCTAAAGCCTGAGAGGGAGAGCAGGGCCAGCGCAGGGACGGCAGTTTAAGTGAGATTGCGTTTGAAATCCACAAACAGGCAAACCTTCAAACCTTGACTTATAGTCAAGATAATCTTTCCAGAGGTAAAAAGGAAGAATTGCCTCGTCGTTAATTCAATCAGGTCTGAACTAAATAATTGATTTGTTTGAAGCACTGTGATGATGATAAAAATCATTAAACCCAGGTAGTGTAAACTACTGAATGTGTACCAGCAAACCATCTAAAGAACTATGGGAACAGGTGCTTTGGCCTCTAGAAGCCTTTGTTTCCAGCATGGGAGAAAACAGCACTGATTACAGCCTGTAACAGTACAATAGTACAATATTACAATAGTTATTGTAGTTATGAAAATGATCAGACTATCAGACTTTAAAACTAAAAAACCTCAATAACAAAAAAACTCAACTCTCTCACAAAAGAAAAAAAAATCCTTCCTGATTAATGAGATAGAACTTTATTAAGCCTCTTGGTGAAATTACATGTGTAATCTATTCATTAAAGAGTTGTTTAAAATGGAGTTCAAAACATTAACATGACTACAGTGAACAGGAAGAGAGACAGTGAAGGAGGATGTAAGATACAATGAATGTGTCTCAATAGTGTGTAAGTATGGTTCTCAAATGCACTTGTGTTATTTATTTAAACAGCAGACTAAAAGATATGGGAAAATTGTATTACGTCTGAAGTAAATGTTAGTTTTGCACACACACACATGAGAAGAGGCTTGGACGTCGGTGTTCAGATGTCAGCTGTGTAAACAGAGGTGTGAGCCTCCGCGCCTTGAGCCTAAACCCATAGTAGAAACACGTCTCCCCGCCAAATGCTGTCAGTCAGGAGAGCAAACTCTCATGTACCCTGCCAAATAGAGGGCAGTGTGTGTGTGTGTGTGTGTGTGTGTGTGTGTGTGTGTGTGTGTGTGTGTGTGTATGGGTTACCCTTGTGTCCTTCTATCCTGGTTCCCAGGTGTACTCTTAATCACCTGATCAGTC
>OMKK01055974.1:0-18036 GCA_900302305.1 Polymixia japonica | reverse complement strand
GGGGGGGGGGGGGGGGGGGGGTGTAAACTTAAAACTTGTCACACTTAAAATGATGTAGGATTTTCCTAAATTGCCTTGCAGCTGCCCTGATATAGACAGAAAACCTTAACAATTACAGATGGAAAAAAAAAAAATGGTCGTGTTGAAATTGTTCAATCTTAGAAGCTTAAAATAGACAGAGCCGTTTGTCTGTGAGGGAAGTGGGATCGGAGGGACATGTGCCTTCTGAGTTAGTAACCTCCCAATGGAAAGAACTGTGGAAAAATCGACCGCGCTTCTACTGTTCCTGTCCCTGAGCATCCATCCATATGCGATCACTAACTTTTCATTTCCCAAGCTGCTTCATGCAATTGAAAATATCATCTCCATCACTGTCTGTTGCCTATTCGGCCAGCTGAACCACCCCTGTCCTCGGAGACTCGGTTGGAACACACAGAGGCTAAAGTTAGAGGCCCGTTCCCTCAAAGACGCACTAAACGCTTGACCCGAAGTCACAAGATACTCCCTTGCCCTCTCATCTCCCTCAGGGTTCTACTCTGAATTACCCTTTCCTGTTACGCCAAGCTATGTTTCGCTTAAATTGTGAACGGTTGGCTGGGGTGATGAAAAAACAAGAATATCTGGGTCAGGGATTGTGTAGTAACAGTATTGTCATTCGGTGCACATGTTCAATGTGCGCTTCGGGGACCATTTATATTAGGAATGGTGGAAATTTAAATGTGGTTATTTTTAGCTAGCTCCCGCTCACTTCTGTTCTGTTGTTAGCATGTTTTCTCCTCCGTCTACTGGAACAGTAGAGAGGTGGAGTGGCCGAAGCTGTAGCTGTGTTCTGCTTTGCTCCACGACAGACTGTTACCTCTAGCCTGTTAGGCCATATATGGCCAGCCTGTCCAATTCTCCCTGATCCTAATAAAACAAACAGCCTTAATGTCCCAAACTCATTCATGCAATGCAATACCGTAGTTTGTGGAAGAATGTTTTGGGTCAGTCTTCGGGTCAAGTGAGTACGTAGAGTATATTTATTTTAGAATCAAAGATGGTTAGCTCGTCAGCTGGGTGAGTGACATTCAGCGGACCTTCAGTTGGTGATCTATTCATAGCAACACTTGGTCTAATTTCGGCTTTGCTTGTCTGTTAGGTCGTCCAGGTCAGCATTATACCACCCTACCGACATTATAGCTTCGCCGCTAAATGTGATTACAGACACAAGACAATTTTGGTCTACTGCATTAGATGCAAAAGTATTTTGATATAGCGTATGATGTCATTATTAGCTACAGAGAGGAATGGTTACATGTGGCTTTAAGGACATTATGATCAAGTACTGCTCACTTCTAACGTCAGTAGAAAAGGATTTATGAATCAAGAGCAGGACAGAACAGCAGGCTTCCCCCCTTTTTAAACAGATTTAATGGTAAATGTACAGTAATTATATCGTGCTGAGGATAGCGTGTTCTGTGTAAAATTAGATAACTTAAAATCAAAATTACAGTCATGTCCTTTTCTGATTTACATTTTAATTGCGATCTATTTGTAATCCATCATAATGATTATCATAAACATTTAGCAAGTGACATCAGTGCTCAATAATGTGACATTTTTTACATAAATAAATAGATTAATGCAATGCATTAATAGCACTTATTAATGCCATAACATTCAATATCATTGGTTACACAAGCCAGCATGTGTTAACATAAAAGTTTGCCCTGAAAAAAATAACTCTTAACTGAAATAGTCCTAATACACACATTAGACAACATGAATTAACTAAAAGTTAGGCTGTTCTGAACGAGGGTCAATTCACATTTAATTCAGTTCAGAATGTAAGTTTAAAAATTTGACCCAAAAACTGAAATTACATTTATTTTCAAACATTCATGCTCACTATTTGAATGGAAATCCACTTTCTGAATTCACTAACTTGAACATGAATCAAACCTTACCCCACTAAACTCCCTTGCTGTAGTCTCTTATTGTTGGCCTCTTAGTGGACAAAGAGTCAGTTGAAACAGTAAGTTGGAAACAAGACATCTTCCCAATTACAATGAAATCTTCAGAGGAACCCTCTCCTGGTTAGTTTTGCTGGACGGTTTGGGATCCTGGTAGGACAGTCTCACAAAAACAACAATAAGGATAGTTCCTGGAATAAAGAAATGACAGAGAGGTTCATTTTATTTTTGACTCATTTGTCTCTAAAGTAGGTGGAACAGTTACATTAAAGGCGCAATTTCCACATCTCTTTATCTTACCTATAACCCCAAAGGTGCCAAGTAGAATGCCCACAGTAGACTGGATAGTTGGCATGCCCTGCAACTGCTTGGCGGCCATCTTGCAATTTCCTCTGATATTACAGGGGCACACGGTCACTGAGAGAGGGCAGAGAAACCGAATTAGAAATACACTCCGAGATTAAAGTTTTAATAACGCTGACAGATGCTATCGCAGTAGTTCTGACTTAAAATGCAACTCGATTTATGGATCAGGATTTGTACACAAGCGAGAAACCCGGAAAGCAAGACTCTAATCTTTGATGTCATACCAATGTACAAGCTGAAACTGCTCCATTGACAATTAATGGATTGACTTTGTGAAATATTTAACTGAAATGTTACATTCATCTGAACTGTATGTTATGCTATAATAATGCCATTAACGAGAAAATGTCTTCTTCTTCTTCTTTCCTAATTAATTTTGTGCTGTGCATCAGTATGACATCACAGACCAAGGGAATTGGACAAACTCTTCTTTCTCATCTTTCTAACTACAGGAAGAGGAAACAGACATAAATCACTAATGCAAACTAAGTCTGGCGAGAGCACAGACTTAGAAGACGTTTCATCTCTCGAGCCTGGGAAAATCATTCCCTTAAACCTCACAGCATCACTAACAAACTATACAACAGTACTGGTACGCGGGCACGCGTTGGGTTAAACTCTACCGGTCGTTCATATCCTCCCGTCCCGTCACCTCGCTGTGTTTGTCTTAAGATCGTGGACTGGGAGTGTATCTGCATTACCTGGCAGGTTGATGAAGGTGCTCCTGGGAGGAGAGCTGCTGTCAGAGATGGTGAAAGGCACGGTGTAGACCTCAGGGGCCAGGTACGGGATGTTTAAGGACAGATTGGTGTGGGTGTCTGGACGACAAAACATTAACTTGGTATTTAAGAAACTGGTCACACATTTAATATTGATTAAAAAAACAACAATCTATATACATAGTAGATCAGTGGTGTTGAATAGTTTGCCCTGAAGGGCCAAGAGTATGCAGGTCTTCATTCCAACCAATCACTACAGCTGATTTCATTAATTAGCACACCAATCAGAGAGTGGGTGGAGTCATCTGTGATTAATCAGCGGGTATGCTGATTGGTTGGAATGAAGACCTCATGGCCCTCCATGGCACATGGCTTGACACCGCTGGTGTAGATGTAGATGTATTTTGTGATGAATATTTATAAGCCAGACGCAATCATTTTCTCACTCTTGCTTGAATGATGAGGTGATAATCAAACAGAGACCCAAGCCAGCATACCCAAGGCCGTGTTAATGAGACAAATACATTTCTCTCCATTGAATACATTTTAAAACTTATTTGATTTATATTACTTCCAATACATTCTCTTCTTTCCCTCCTTGAATCATTACAAATTCGGAGACACGGGCGATAGCGTTCAGCTCAGTGTGTGTGTGTGTGTGTGTGTGCTATTTCTTTGTAACCATATGTCACTGCTACAAAAGACACACACATATAAGGCTGATGGTGTTGTGCCTGGACTGACCTCTTATCTAATCTCAGAAAACGGTTCCAAAATACACAGTTGGCAGTATGACGTAAAACCGGGAGCCCCGTCCCGCAAAGAGGCGAGTTTTATCAAGCAGTGTGAACCCTTATCTAGGGGTCCTAAAGCCCAGGCTTACACCTTAACCATCCCTTCCCTTCATGTTCCATTTGTCTATCGGGAGATTGAAGAGCTCAGGCACACTTCTAAAGAGGTTTCTATCTCTCCGTTACTGTTTTATCGTCGTTGTTAAGACTAAGACAAGACGTAGTACACGGTTTTGTTTTATAAGCAGCTATCAGATGAGAATCTATTTAGAAAATGTTGACACCAGCAAGCATTTAATAGTTTATACTTTTAAATACTATATATATTACTGTTACATATAATGCTACTAGTGTTTTATAATACTATTATATATTTTATGTGTTTTATATTTCTCCCATCAATGCCGTGAATGGCATTGATGGCACAAGACATAAATGAACAAGACACAAGACATAAATGGAACAAGAGCCTACTGCGTCATTAACGGTTTCTTATCGACGAGAACTCTCAATAAACTAAACAAGGCAAATTATGAGTCTCTTAAAAATAGAAACCGACATAGACGGCCACAGAAAACACACGCGCACACTGCATCACGCACGCGAACGCGCACAACGCTCTCACGCATCGTGTAAAGACTGCAGCGCTTGAAAACGTAATTGCGGGCGCAAAGAATTCTGGGAGATTCCCCTTTTAGCCTCCATTAGCTGGCAGGGACCTGGCCGTGACGTCACAGAAATGACACAGAATATATAATTACAGCCGCGCTCAATCAATACCAACAGGAACGACGGAGTGAAAAAGTGAGAGACGAAAAGAAACCGAAAGGGAAATGGCTGAGCTGAGTAAATGACTTAATGACGGACATCACCGCAGCAAACGAGCCTGAAGGCATTTACTTTCACACATTACTGGATGTTTACGGCCACAAGACGAGACCATTAGAGGCCATTACGATACAACTCTTAACTCAGACAGCTCTGACGAAATGTCAAAAGAAGAAGATAGAACGGGACAATTTGCAAGTCTTCCAGGCCAGGCCACTCTGTTCTTCTGACCGCACACATGACTATAGTCAACGACGGCCTATTGGAGACATTTCAACTCATAATAATCACTGCACTCAACACTCTTTAACTAAGACTCGATGTCCAAGTCGTATGCGCTTTTTCCCAAAGTAATTTAATTGGCTGTATTTCAAAATCCGCAGTGTACAGCCTTTTGGTGTCACGACATCACCTCGTCTCCTCCAACAAGATGGCGTATGTTCATTAGGAAGATGTAATGACTCAAGGGTGGATTCATTGGCAGCAACGAGAAAAGGCAGGTTGGGAGGTTAGTCGTGGCTTAAGGTGTCTTTGAAATTACCATAAAACATTTCATTAGGTAGTAGTAATATACATTGAGGATATAGGTGTTTTTATTGGGTAATTAAGTTTTTTATTAATGTAAGACAGGGGGCATATTAAAAGTATTACTTAAGGGTTTACTGACCATGAAAGGCATATTTCAATTGCCTCTAGTTTTAACTTGGCAACTTTGATACCATAATTGTTACGTATCATTTGGACTTACAATTGTCTGTTAGTTGATGCTTGCCAGTCAGTTTTGCCTGCTGTCTTAAGCAAGCTGCTCAGAGTGATTTATAATTTGTCATTTTCTGCATTATTCTGGTCAGTACATTTTATATATAAATATGACATCAACCACTGGGATCTGAAGCAGCTGGCACCTCCTGAGAGTGCACCTTGACTTCACTCGACTTGCCTCTGTTGCCATGGTGAATAATAAAATTGGCATGACTGCTGTGTGGCTGGGTTACTGAGTTCGACTAAGCTGCGTCCGCCTAGCCTCACCGTTGATAGGCGTTAGCTTCCAGTTGCGTCGAACGGTGGCGTCGCTGCGGAGGGAGAAGTTGAGTCGCCCTCCGTGCTGCGGACCGTCGCTGTCCCGCGAGGCCAGCACCAGGGCCTGGTCTTCCCAGCGAGGCGTACACAGGTACTTCCAGGAGTAGTCCCCAACTAGCACTGGACTGTTGTCATTCACATCTAGGATCTGGACAGTCACCAAGGTAGAAGCAGATAAGGAAGAATTTCCTGCGTGGCAAACAAAATAACAAAGAAATCACTAAGCGCAACTCAGACCCCGGTATACTCTGAACGAAATCGAAATTGCCGTGTTCGCACAGGCCGCCGAAATGCCCGTATACTCACTGACCTGAGGTCTGTTCGTTTAATGACGCTCCACGCCACGCGGGGGAGATCGCGAGTCGCGGTGGCAAGAGACCACGGAACCGGAGATAAATACCAACGGTGAAATCCAAAACAAACATAACATTGGGCAACGGCAATGAACAAATCTTCTCACAATTTCAGCGAGTCCTCGAACTGATTTATCTTGGAAATGAGCAGGTAGACGTTCACGTCGACAAGAAGTAAACCGGAGCCGCGACGCGATCAAACGGCATCTGGTGGACGCGAGGTGCACGGGCGCTTTGTTTTGGTCGCGAACCCGCCATTTTGCCTGCGCGAATACGCCAGTTTCGATTTCATTTGGAGAATACTGCCAGCTTTAGAGGGAGAGATAGCAATAGATTATGGTTAGCATTCCCTACAACGTAGCCCCTGGCAAGGTGAGATATGAAGGCAAGATTAAAACATTGCTCTGTATAAAGAAAAATTTATTTTTAAATCTATTGTCTTAAGATTCTATTGAGTTGTCGCTTTATTAGCACTATTAATTCATTTTACTGTTATTCCAGATTTCAAAATGCTCCACGACTGATGAAATAACTCTGAGGTAATGAACATTGTTTTGATGGAGGCCATCTTACGTCCATCCACAGCAATGACCTCCATGGTGTAAGTGCTGTTCTCTTCTCGGTCTAAGGCCTGCACGGTCTTGAGCTCACCGGAATATTTCCCAATTGAAAAATACCTCTTGGTGTCCCCTCGCAGAGAATATCTGGGCGAGAAAGGGGAAAAGGCAAGCAAATCTCTCTGTGAATAAGACACTTCACGCATGTATCTGAATCGGGGACATTCCTAATTATATTTGTAGGCTTACCTGATTGGGTGAGAATCAGGGTCATAACCCCGGATTGTAGCAATAACCCGCCCTGGTTCCTCGCCCTCTCTGACTGTCACCTCATAGTGACTTTGAGACAGGATTGGACCTTCGTTCACGTCGTCAACATAGATGGAGACAGTTGCCGTGGATGCGGGTCCGTAGCGACCACGAACCAGTGCCACGGGGTTCTGAGCGCTGAGTACCAGGATGTACTCGCTCTCTCGCTCAAAGTCCAACACCTGCGCATGCAAGCACACACCCACACACATTACTCTGTATCTTTACAGTATACGCCCCTCCAGTCTCCTTTCCTATGAGGCGACTAAATTTTACTGGCAGAGCTGTGCTGTATTTCTAATACGGGCCAGAATTCACAGGAAAATTGGTCACCAATAAAATATTTTCCATGACGAAAGATGCTTTAAGGCGAGTGCAATTGCAACGCTAATCATCTAACGCTTGAAAAGCTACCCATGTATAAATAATGGATACGTCTTTATAGAGACTTCTATGGGGACCGCTATTATACATCTGGACGAATACACACATTTTCAAGTCACATATACGTTAACATGGACTGTATAAAGGTCTAACAAAAGAACACAGACATATGTTTATACATGACATATGTCCACATGAATATATATCCACATGCCATAAACAGGTATACAGTGTATGAAGCATGTATGGGACTATGGACATGGTGTCCGGAATGTCTGGAATGTGTATGAATGTTGGATTTGTTGTAATCCATCTCTTACACTCATTAATAAAGGTTGTTTCACGTCTGTATAAAGGTCTGTCTAAAATTAGATCCAGGATTAGATCCAGGAGTAGCTTTTGCAGAGTGAGATCTTTCAGCAGCAAGCTTGGATGGTAATGGATTACATTCAGAAGGATTACTGTAATCTGATCATTACAAATAGCTACTCCAATCTCTGTTGGATTACTTAAAAAGATGTCTAAAGGATAAAGGATTTTGATTGTGAGATAATAGAAAAGTTAATCATACTTTTGAATAATCATTATAATGGTATTCTCAATTTAGTCTTTAGTCTAATTTGATCCCAATACCGCTCAGCATCTTGTATTTGGCGTCTCATGTTAGTCAATAATGTGCTTTGTATTTCAATGAAGCAGGGCGTTATTTAAACTACATTTTAGTCTGACACGTTGCTTGTCTGTTGCCAGGGAGAAGAAACACAGACCTTGGAGAGAGGCTGAGTAATGCTGTTGACTGGAAGTGACGCATCAAACGACTGGAGGGTTACTTGTAAAACACTCCGTCACAGATTATTGATCACCTGCTGAACATTAGATTAGATTATGATCAGTAACCAATTTGCCCTTCTGGGACACTTAATAAACTTGAACTTGAACTTAATCCACTAAATTCCTACTCAGTATCATACTCAATGTGGTATATTTCAGTTACTTCTGGATTACTGTTCCCCTGAAATACATCCATCCGATTTGCTGTCGGTAAATTGTTATCATCACGATTAATTGTTATCAAGTAATACTTCAAGATGTGAAAATGATGTCTGTAGCTCACACAGTATCTCCTAATCTGTCTTTTTTCCTTCTGTGTGTCTTGTGTCAGAGTATTCCAATAATGAATAATCTATTTTCCTTTTTTTGACACATTTATTTTGCGGAATACACTTTATTTTGTAAAATAACTGTAATCCCATTGCATGTAATCCACCATCTGTAACCGTGTACCTGCTACTTCTCATTAAGAATATCTTACTCACACGTCCTTGGAGACTATTGTGTCTGTAAAAAAAAACCCTGTTTATATCAAACCTGGATTTTTCAAGTGGAATCCTTGAAATATGTCCAGTTCTATTCTCGTCTCTTGTGATGGGCAGAAACCATTGCGAGGAAATCTGATTAGATGCAGAAACTCAACAGAATATTAGTCATACTTGAATGTGTCATGAGCGTGGCCATCTTGACCATTCTCACATTCTCCGTCCTTACTGCTCTCCTTTTGTTCTCACCCCCCTACGCCTGCTGTTGTAAAAACATTAGCCGGTCCTGGTGCTGCCAATTTAAATCATAAAATGGATTGATTTGATACGATAGCTCGTGTCTACTTTCTTCTCCCCATGCTTACAATCCTCTCGCTTCCCCCTGTTCATTATACATTTGCCTCAATCGGCAGTTTCTAGTCTGTGTGGTAAACTGTGATTAGTGTCTGCTCACACTAGCTAATTATTCTGTTGTCTGTGAGCAGTGTGCAATTACTAATAATGAAACCGTGTGTCTACCTTCTGACCCTGACTACACACGCAAAGAATAATAAAGTAGAATATTTCCATCAATGCATTTTGTTCCTTTGGGTCTATAGACCAATTTGAAAGTATTTAAAGGTGCTAGCTGTAATATGTTAAAATCAAATTAGAAAAAAAATGGAATTACTACATTGTATCATAAGATATAGTATAATGCTGATTGTTTGAAAGCCTCCCCTCTCTCTCTCTGTTTTGATTGTGCCTCAGTGGGGCTGTTTCCCTCTACTTCCTGGTTTTTGTTTTGCTTTGACGGTCCGTCAAACAGATCTTCCCCTCAGCCTGATAGCACCTTTAATCTTTATTTTTTAATAAATGACAACAGGGTGGCCTTGGGGTAGAAAGGTCGCGCCCCAACTGGAAGGTCCTGGTTTTGATTCTGTGTGGTCATACTGTCAAAGTGTCCTTGAGCAGGATACCGAGCCCCTACCTGCTCCAGGGGGCACTGCACAAGATGGCTGACCCGGTGCTCGGGGATAAGTAATTATGTGCAATGATACAAAGTTAGGCTAGTTAAAGTGGAATCTGCCACGTGTCTACACAAGTGTTTAAAGCACAGCAGCCAAAAGAGGTTGGAATTCCATCTGTTTGATATCACTTCTGTAAATTAAAGCCATTGTGAGTTGCTGCGAAACAACGGAACACGTTCCATTCTTAGTTTTTTCGACATCGTCTGTTTTACCTCAGAGGAGCATGCGCAACGCACGGTTCAGCCACATTCATCAACTCCTACAGAGAGTGTAAAAATAATAGACTGTCCCCTGGCTGGCCCAGTTACCAAGAGCAGGCCGTCATAACACACACATACACACACACACACACACGTACCCACACACACTCGCACCCATGCACATACACACACACACACACACACACAAACATTTCCTCCTCATCCCTAAATGCCTCGCTGGATTATGGAAGGCAGGCGAAGGGCGACGTGCCCCTGGGACAGCAGAGATTATTCGGCTAAAACATTCCATTGTCATCTGGACTCTTTTTTGGAGCCGTGCGTGACTGCAGCATCACAGGTTGTTGTCCAACCTAGGGGTTAGCACCCCACATGAGGACCCTCTGATATGAAAATAGGGTCCCTATAAAAAAATCTTGATTGAAACGAAAGTGACTGCAATAATATGTGATTGTTATTTAAACTATTTGCCATAACTTATGGATGCTGTGTGTGTGTGTGTGCGTGTGTGCGTGCGTGCGTGCGCGCGTGTGTTTGTTTTATTTATTTCATCCTACGCTGGTGCCTGAAAGAAGCAGAGATTGCTCAGTGGCCTGTGTTTACCTTCGACAGAACTAGTGAAACCTCATTGGTCTGTTTGTCAGTCACCAACGTAAAGACCTCCTCCTCGTTCCCAGACTCCAAGCGGTAGTCCACCTGCCAGCTGTCCCCTCCTCGTACATCAGCGTCCCCTGCCAGCACTGCCGTCACTGTGGTGCCCACTGAAGCATCCTCTGGAATGTGAAACGGCCCGTACTGACGAAGGGAGAAGAGAGAGAAAACTAGTTTCACAAACAAGGCGATTACTTAGCAAAAAAAGCCGTTAAATAACAAACCGCGAACTAACGTGACTTTTGAGTCACGTGCGAATTTTTCGGTTCCCGAAGCCCTCGCGACCTCGCGACCTCGCGGCCAGTGCGCGCGTGCGCGTGCCGGTACCTTTAGGTGTGGCCGTGTGAGTATACATGTGTCCCCCTCTGGTGCTGCCCGTGTCAGTTGACCTTTACGCACGCACCTCCTCCGGTATCTGTGTGCTTAGACAGCCCTTTAATCTGCCACTCACAGCTCTCCTCTGGTGAAGCAGCCATGCCTCTGATCTAGCTGCCCCAGCCACAGGGCCGCTGTACCTAACCCTGTCACCACTCCGGTCCCACATCACTCCCTATAGCGCTGCTTTCCCATGACCATGGAAAAAGCTAGACTACCAGGCGTGACCTGCTCAAGAGCTTTTTCCACCTTGCCTTGGTGTGTGTGTGTGTGTGTGTGTGGTGTGTCAGGAGGGGCGGGGTTGGTATTTGGCTGAGGCCAGAGCTAGAGAATCTCGTTGTTGGTGTGGACGTACGTATCAAAAGTCAACAAACAATTTGTACTGTGTGTTTCAGTGCAGTGGACACCATGTGTAATTACTAAACAGTACCTCCTCTCAATAAATCCAAAATAAACCCTCCTTAATACTTGGTAATGTACGTGCAGTCTTTCAGTGTCCGTGTTATCTGACAGAAGGAACAGCTAGAGATTTGTTCCCCATTACCACAACACAATGACTCTCCTACGTTGGTCCCAAACGCTCCTGAGTTTCCCCTCCTCTATTATTCAGTAGGTGTGGGCGGCATCGAGGGGATTTTCTGCAACTGTCTATCTTTAGCCTGTTTGCTTCGTACTGGCAGATGTGAAGTGAGCCAAAATGCGGGATCCACTGCACCACTGCATGATGGGTGTATCCGTCTACGGTCCCGGCGATGCCCAGAAGCCTTGCTCATCCAGGTCGTTATTAAATAAAGATGGATGTCGGAAGTAGTTCCCAAAGATGGTTTTTTTGTGTGTGTTTGTGTGTGGGTGTATGCATACGTGTATGTACAGTATGTGTGTGTGTGTGTGGGGGGGGGCGGGGTTGTTATGTGAGAGTGATCACTATAATATTTGTATTGGAATGCAATGGAAAAGAGAGGGTAAATAATACATTGATTAACACAATGTATATTCCAAGTCATCAGCTTATGTAAACTCTGTCCGATATAGTGCATTCGGAAAGTATGCAGACCTCTTCACTTTTTCCACATTTTGTTACATTACAGCCTTGCTCTAAAATGGATTTAAAAAATCTATTTTCCTCATCAACCTACCTACACACAATACACACAACACCCCATAATGACAAAGCAAAAACAAGCTTTTAGAAAGTTTTGCAAATGTATTACAAAAAAAAACCTTGAAATATCACATTTACATAAGTATTCAGACTCTTTACTCAGTACTTTGTTGAAGCACCTTTGGCAGCGATTACAGCCTCCAGTCTTCTTGGGTATGATGCTACAAGCTTGGCACCCCTGTCTTTGGGGATTTTCTCCCATTCTTCTCTGCAGATCCTCTCAAGTTCTGTCAGGTCGGATGGGAAGCGTTGCTGCACATCAATTTTCAGGTCTCTCCAGAGATGTTTGATCGGGTTCGAGTCTGGGCTCTGCCTGGGCCACTCAAGGACATTCACAGACTTTTCCCGAAGCCGCTCCTGCGTTGTTTTGGCTGTGTGCTTAGGGTCGTTGTCCTGTTGGAAGATGAACCTTCGCCCCCCAGTCTGAGGTCTTAACCACTCTGGAGCAGGTTTTCTTGAAGGATCTCTCTGTACTTTGCTGCGTTCATCTTTCACTCGATCCTGACTAGTCTCCCAGTGCCACCGAAAAATACCCCCACAGCGTGATGCGGTCAACCACCATGTTTCACCGTAGGGATGGTATTCACCAGGTGTAACGTAATGCTTGGCCTTCAGGCCAAAGAGTTCAATCTTGGTTTCACCAGAGACTCTTGTTTCTCATGGTGTGAGAGTCCTTTAGGTGACTTTTGGCAAACTCCAAGTGGGCTGTCATATTACAGAGTGGCCACTCTGCAGAGATGGTTGTCCTTCTGGAAGGTTCTCCCATCACCACAGAGGAACTCTGTCAGAGTGACCATTGGGCTCTTGGTCACCTCCCTGACCAAGGCCCTTCTCCCCCGATTGCTTAGTTTGACTGGATGGCCAGTTCTAGAAAGAGTCATTGTGGTTCCAAACTTCTTCCATTTAAGAATGATGGAGACCACTGTGTTCTTTGGGACCCTGAATGCAGCAGATATTTTTTTGTACCCTTCCACAGATCTGCGCCTCGACACTTAATTTTGAGTCTTATAGCAAAGGATATGAATACTTGGCCCAATGATGAAAGCCCTTGCATTTGCAGTATTATGAGTATGTCTGTGGTGACTTTCCCTGCCCTGCATTCAAATTAGCATTAGTGACGCGTTTTCCCTTTGAAGTGAGGTCCAATTACACACCTGCAATTACCGCTTTTTGCCATAGGTGCCGCCAAAGACAACGAAACGGGAGATCTTTGAGATTGCCAAAAATTTCTAAAAACTTATTTTTGCTTTGTCATTATGGGGTATTGTGTGCAAATTGATGAAGAAAAAATGTATTTAATCCATTTTAGAGTAAGGCTGTAACATAACAAAATGTGGAAAAAGTGAAGGGGTCTGAATACTCTCTAAATGTACCTTTGGTTGTTGAGCTATAAAACCAGTTAAAATAGAAATCACTGTCAGGTTGTTGAATTATAGTTTGTTTTAAGTATGTTAAAGGTTCTGGATATCATTTTGTGCTGGTGACACGGATTTGGCTATAAATAAATGAATGGAAAACTAGTTCTCAAAAGCAGGCTTTATCAGATTAAACTCAAAGTACACTGTCCATTTGACGCACAAAGAAATGAATAAAACTCCTCCGATAACAGCTCCATCCCTTTAAGCCTGAGATTAGAGGACCTATCTAGTTCCCTGCCAGGAAAATCAGATCGGTGACCTGCATAGTGGGTTCACAGAAAGCAGTTTAACCCTGCCCCATCACCACCAATTATTACCTGTGATGGACGGGTTTTATTTTACTAAGGTTTTATGTTTTATTTATCATTTCACAAGCAGATTGACCCAACACAACAGCATTGTATGTGTGTCGTGTGCATGTGTGTGGGTCTCTGCCAGCTAATGGAGGCTAAAAGAGGAATCTCCCAGAATGCTTTGCACCTAGTGATATAACCTAGCATAAAAATAAACAAACAAACCTCTGCTACACTTTGCATAAAAGGAAATGTCTGATAGAAAACCTAAAACTGGGCCATGTGTTTGTGGTCCTTTAGTTTTTTGTACTAATTTAGAGTTATATTCATTGTTTATCACAAAATCTATTAAACTGTGGCATGTAAACAATGTTTTCACCTTCAAAAACACATGGGCCTACCTTTTGTGGTCAAAAAAAACAACCATTGTCTTCAGATGGTGGTTTTGTGGTTCCATTGGGTTCCACTAGCTCAATTGCTAACAAGTGAAACCTGCGCTGCCAGTATCAGAAGTTGCGTTTTGTCTGACATAGCGTATACCAATAATTTATGCTAGTACCAGTAACTTCTGCTTCAAACCATAAAAGGATGTCCCTCTTCTCTTCCTTCTAGAACCTTCCTTTTTCAACCACCCTTCAGAAAGAGAAAGGAAGACGCGAGGTGTGTGTACATCTACGTGTTTTAAGGTCATGAGCGGCATACCTCATGTTGGGAGAAAACTGGCGGATTGTTGTTCTCATCTTGCACCGTAACAACCACAGTACAGGAACTGTTTAGACCTGCCAGGGACATCATCACAGCTTCTGTTAGTGAGTCAAGGTCAGTCCAGAACACAAAGAGGTATGTCATGTGAAGCAGCCAGAATCTCATAATGCATCGGTCACACTCCTATCCCTGAGTCTCAGAGACAGCATGATCTGTCAACTCAGAAGCTAGCCGATATACCAGCCAATAAGATAGCCAATATACCATGAGCATAGTGCAAGAATATGGTAGGGGAAGTATAGTATAGTACCACAATGGAAATGAATGTTGGAGCTTTGTTATCCTTAAACATTTTTGAATATGTCTTCTGAAAGGAACATCTTCAACAACTTTGATTTGATCCAAGCCCAATGGGGGAACAGAGGTGGCAGACTTAACCATGCTCTCGTGTAATCTTAACGATCGAGCGATGATCCGAAAAATTAAACTAGTCAGGCAATGAAGCCAAGAGAAGCTCTAGAAGCGAAGAGAGGTTGCAAAAGTCGGAAGGACGGGGCTTGAACTTCTGCGCAGAGTCATCGTCACCTTTTGCGTCCTCTGCAGTGATGGTGAGGGTGTACTGTGGTGCAGTGCCCTCCATACTGTCAGCCTGGACAGAGATGACCCCTGAGTCACGATCCACTCTGAAAAGGGCACGGGGGCTCTCTGGGATTTGGCCCACTAAACGGTAGAAGATCCGCACATTGTCCGTCTTGGGGTCATCGTTATCTGCTGCCTGTACGGTAAGGATTTCCGTTCCTGTGGGAACACCAGTGAGGTACAGTCAAAGCAAGCCCTGTGAAAGGCAAGAACATCCCAAAAGACAGAGTTCTTAGCAGCTGTCTGTAACAATGTCTGTTGAATGTTTTTCCAAAGTTTATGCGAGATGTTTTCTCTGGTATATATTTTAAAGTTATTATTCTTCATGTCCAACGTGCACACAATCACATAACCATGCACACAGAACTATAATAATGGCCTATCAAAGATTGTTTGTGGTCTTGTATTGGAAGGATCAAGCTGTTTTGTATTGTATTGTTGGGATGTGTTGAGTTGTTTTGTGTTCATTGAGATACTGTACACACAAATATATGCTGTACACATTGCACAGTGTTACAGTTAAACTGCCATATTGCAGAAAATTGAATATTACATAAGAAAACAATTTAGTCTAGGGCTAAATTTGAATCTTTATTTTGGTAAACAAACCAGTAGAGGAATTCGAGTCTCCAAAACTAGAATAAATATAGATATATAGGTATCGGTTTTGAGAGGTGGTGAAAACATTGTGATTGTAAAGGAATATAAACCAATGCGGAGCTGGCCATGCTACTGTTGGACCGGTAAACAGCACATGTAGCTAACGTTAACAAACCGCAGACCTTCAGTGGAGAAAAACGAACACAGTGTGCAAAACGCAGACTTTACTTTGGCATGGGGGAGGGGGGGGCTGTGCCAGACGCTTGTGCAGGAGATTACATTCGGCAATGTTGTTGCAATTCCTACTGATCGCCAATAGTGGTCACTAAAGAAAACATTTTACTTATCGTACCTTTGAATATCAGTATAAAACACGCTAGTGTTGAGACTTGAGGACTTGACACCTGAAATTTGGGGCTTGCGACTTGACTTGAGCCGAACACGGTGACTTTGGACTTTACTTGAGACTTGCCCTTCATGACTTGACTCTTACTTGAGCCTTGAAGGTTAAGACTTGATCCTTACTTCTGGTAACAGGTAGTAGGCCTGTGGGGGTAACCGGGAAAAGAGCTTTTCTCATTTAATCCTCACACTGTGATCCAATTTTTGACTAATACATTGTCCCATGTAATTCATTTCCCAGAAGCCACCATTTAAAAGCATAAACAAAAAGCTTTTATACCAGGACCTGATGTTTTACAACATACCCTGTGCGTTTTATGAGCAGTAGTAGGAGTAAGGGTGCTTTCCCCAGTGCCCTGGCAAACATCCCAATCTGCTTTCACAGCCTCATCTAAAAATTTATCTGGTACTCTCAGGCCTTCCATCTCTTTCATCCCTCCTCTGTCTCTCCCAGCCCGTCCACAGCCAACACCTTGATCATGTTGGCTCTTCCCTGTCATTGCCACTTTAAAGTAATATTCCAACGGGAGTGAGTTACACAGATGATCTTTCAGGGGATCTCGTGCGCACATTTCTAAGTTTAAACCCTTTATTGGCAAGTAAATAGAAAAGAAACCTTTATGATTAAAGCGTCATGTCGACCATTAAACTTCAAATCACAGTAGTCTTGTATTTTGCAAGGACATGTGTGTGTGTGTTTCTTTGTTACTATCGAGCTAGCATGATTTAAATAGCAGGTTTGTTCTGTTATGGTTTGAAAAGTTGAAAGACAGATACAATTGTGGTGCACTTAACACATGTTAGATAGATAGATAGATAGATAGATAGATAGATAGATAGATAGATAGATAGATAGATAGATAGATAGATAGATAGATAGATAGATAGATAGATAGATAGATAGATATACCGCGAGCGGCCAGCTCTTTGACCACAGTATGGTACTGTGCCTGTGGAAAGGTGGGTCTGTTGTCATTGGCATCGCCCACCATCACCCTCAACTCCACAGGCTTGGCGATCTCTCTGCCGTCTGGGCGCTCCACCACAATGCTGATCTGGAACTGACAACACGGATATGAAGAGGAACACAGTGGGAGAGGGTACTTAAAGAAACCCTGTGACATCTTAAGAGTTATTTTCTGGTTATCTGGTTTTGTTTATGGTTCCCATAAAGCACCATATTTATAGGTTACACGGTTCTTCGGTTGTTTCAATCTTGGGCTATGAAGTTCTGGAATAAACTGTTTGATATTTCCTCATTTCGCCACTTTCAACACGCCATGGTTTTACACAAGGCTACAAAGTCATTCAATAATTAGATATTTATTTATATAGCACCTATCAAAACAGGGGTTACAAAGTGCGTCACAGAGGAAGGTAAAAGAAAATACAATAAAACAATTCAGCAATGTAAACCGGTTATAAGCAGTAAAAGCAATTTATTTTTCTAAAAATAGATTTTTTAGAAGTTTTTAAAAATCTGAAACTGAATTAGCAACTCTGACGGACGAGGGTAGGCGGTTCCCCAAAGCTGGAGTTAATACAATAATAACAGCACAACCACCTTTCATTTTTAGCCTAGATTGAGGAACAGCTAAAAGTCCTTGATCCGAGGATCCGAGTGTCCTAGTATCACTGTACGGCCTCAGTAGATCTGTGATATATGTAGGTGTCAGACCGTGCAAGGCTTTAAAAATCATCAGGAGGATCTTAGAGGAGAAGTTCACTTATAAAACTAACTTCACAGTATTGGTTACTCACCCCCATGTCAGTCAAATCCCAACTGAAACACGAATGTTTGGTGATGTTTCTGAGCTGGAAAAAGCAAGACTAAGCTAACAATGTGCTGACCTGTATTCAGAGCACAGAAGTGAGACTTTGAGCTGCTCTTTAGCATGTAGACAGATA
>OMKK01055973.1:27506-44382 GCA_900302305.1 Polymixia japonica | reverse complement strand
TCCTTGAGTTTGTCAGGCACAGGCAAATACTTCACTGTCTTGGTCTGCTTCACATTGTCAACCTGAAAACAAAGAAACGTTACGTATCAATACTGTAGTACTTATGCATCAGACTTATTTAGGTAAAATGACATTGTGAGAAAGAGAGAGAGCGACGGATCCGTTTTCTTTTTTGGTATCGATCCTGCTCACGCTATAATCGATCTTAGACGTAGTATCTGTAGTATCGATACTTTTGGTATTGATCCGCCCACCCCTAATATTGACCATACACGCTCCAGCCATATACTAGGTGTTGACCCTAGTCTTGTTCATTCAGTTTTTACCACAGCATCTCTACTTCACCTGGAAAGTTAGGGAGTACTATCATCACCTTACCTCGAGCAGCATGAGGTCATTGACTCTCTCTTTGGGATTGAAACAGGGATGAGGAACGCTCTTCTTGACCTTTCGGATCTGCCAGAGATCGTTTTTCTGGTTTTTGATGGAGTGTACGCCAAGCGACACCTTCACAATACTGTAAGAACATGCACACAGAATTTTATAATAAAAAATAAACAATAATAAGCAACCGCTAAAAGAGAAATACAGCCCATATCTCCTACAATCTATACAATTAATGTAAGGGGCTTTGAATAAAAGTATCTACCACGGGGTCCATGTTATTGCAATGCGTTTTTGTAGCACACAACAGTAGCCTAGTCTAAATAAAATATAATAAAGCATTAAGAAATGATTAACGTATGAAGACATGCTTTCTCTACTAGGCGCTAAATAGACCATCTGGCACAACTAAATAACGATTGCAAGAAAAGGTTTGTGCATCTATAGCCATGCCTTTATATAATCTTTATATAACACCAGTATTACGGTTATGTATTGACTTGAAATCTGACAATAGAAGGAATGTATTTTTTAGGGTCATACTTAGAACAGTGAGCCGCTGTCAACACCCAGTTTTTATTGATCAATGTCCCTCCACAAACGGGATGTCCTTTTTTGTTCTCCAGTAAAGCCATGTGAGGCAAAGAATGAGGCTTCACCTCACTCCCACCTATAATCTGAGCACAATAACCTATGATAGAAATAAAGTATGATCAATTATTAATCAATCAATTAATCAACCAAAAGAACACATAACATTTGTCAATAATTATCTTATTTTACAATATCATTATATGAAAGACATTGGTGTTAATACTCAGTATGTTCATGACACAGGTATGAGTAGTTTATCACATAATAAATTACTACAATATGCGTATAAAATACACTTACCTGACTGGACATGGAGGAGGACCATACAAGAAAAGAAACGACTGACTACCCAAGGAGAGATCATAGCTCTTATCTTCTGGTGTTAAACCAAGACCATACTTTAACAGAAACACACTTCGCTACACATGCTCGTCTTTATATGTTGAGTTCAAAAGATGTGGTCTGGCCACAGAGAGGAAAACAGTAAAAAGTGACTCAGCAAGACAGATGCACGCACACACACAGACACACACAGACAAATCTAAATTCATGTGAAAATACAAGAGTAACTGGTGTCCAGTCAACATGCAGTGGTGGGCGAAATAGACAAATCTGAAATAATAGTAGAAAACCCCTGATGGAATATTAGTCTGGAAAAAGTAAACGCTCTCCATTTAAAATTCCACTTAAGCGGAAGTTTAAAGGTGTTTAACATTATTTATATGATAAATGATTTAGTAAAGTAAAAGTACATATTTTATACAACTATGACTTATATGACTCATATTTCAGCACTTGGGAGAGCTTGATGCATTAACCTGTTAAAGTTATGTTACGGGGGTTGGTGGTCCACTTAGGCTGGCTTTGAGTTATTCCTCTTAAAGGGTCAAACACAGGCTCACACATGTGCATCATTTTCATGATCGTATCTAATGGGTTTTTTATGGCAAGGTATTATTAAAGTGGCAATCTCGAAGATCTCCCTTTCCTTTCTCTTTGGCGGCACCTATGGCGAAAAGCGGTAATTGCAGGTGTGTAATTGGACCTCACTTCAAAGGGAAAACGCATCATTAAGGCTAATTTGAATGCATGGCGGGGAAGTCACCACAGACACACGGTTCTTAATACTCATAATACTGCAAATGCAAGGTCTTTCATCAGTGGGCCATAGGCTCAATCACCATTGTGTTACCTCATTCGGCGATAGATAGTGACTTGACTGATATTTATTTGAATGAAAATCTTCGGAGATCTTCGAGATTGCCACTTTAAGTACAGTGCTTGTGTAAATGTAGCCTACTTAGTTACTGTCCGCCCCGTCAAAATGGAAGTCCTAAAAGTGGAAGTTATAGTTCCAGTGCTCTACCCATTGAGCCACTCAGTACTAACGTGCTTTTAATGACGCTTTTAATGCTTTTAATGATGTCCATTTATGAATCATAAAGGAAAGCAAAACCGATACGGTAAAAGACAAAGCTATTGACTGCTGTGGAACAAGGGTGGCAAAGGTGAATGTCCAAGAAATGCAGACTAAGTTACGGCCAGCTAGTTGCTTGTAACAGTTTGTGTGATATTTTATTGTGCACAGATGCATATAAAAATAAATACAAGCATCAAGTCAACCATAATTGATATTTATTCAAATCACTGATCGGCGTTACATGAATACTAACCAACATTGCAAAAGATTGCTTACAGTAATTTCTAATATAGAATAAACTATGGTTAAAGAAGCTATATAGAATGTTATTATCCTCAATGCAACACCTTAGCATATCTTGCTACTTATTAGAAAACTAGAGCCTAAGTCACATAGGCTTGAGAGAACTGTTACTAAAGCTGGACGAGTGGGCATCTTTAACTAACTCCATCGTCCCACATTATGATAAAAAATACTGTGCTTAAGAGTTAGCTTAATTCTCAAAACTGTGCAATATCTATCTTTAAGCCAAAATATTGTTAACGGTGTTAAAGCTTTGAAATGCAAAATCTTGCCTTGGATCCAAAATGTCCAAATTAAAAGTGACTTTGACTCTATAGTAGATGCCTGGTTACATTTAAGTAATGTAACATACATAACACACGTGGTATTCAACTGATATAGTCAGCATGGAGCTATACCCTTTGAAATAGTGGAGCATGAAGCAGAAGAATACTGTGGAAAATAATTAGAAAAAAATACTATATAAAAATAAAAGTACTATATGAAGTCCTTTTGAACGGTTGCCAAACATTTTTGATATGTCATGCTCTTTTGACATGCTGTAGTTCACATTACTATTCTCCTTAAAGCCTAGTCCTAGTAGGATACTTTTCCTAAAGAAATCACCATTAAAATACATCTTTTAGTCAAGGCATCGGACTATTATTCAGTTACATAATAACTTTGTAACTTCTTTTTGCAGTGCAGTGTATGAATGCCGTGCATGATATTGATCCACAGTCTAATTTTGATATATTGTGATGATTGACTATAAGGTTCAAGTATGGAGTAGTCAGTTCTTACAGCGCTCCATGATAGTGGTGTTCTTAGTGGTTAACATTACTGCCATTTCAGCCTTCTTGTCTTGCACACAAAGTTAGACGTACAAACCTGGTTTGAACTTCACAGAAGGCAATCAATTAAAAATAAAATCAATTTGCCATAATCTAAGTCAGTTTGGAGGTCATAGATTAGCAGACAACTAAAGTTTTCTGGCCTCCCTGGCATGTATACTGTGTCTTACTGATTTATCTTTCCCTTGTGAAAGACAGGGTCGGCGCCAAAATCACGTGTCAATAACAAGAACTGTTAACTTTCTCTCACAATGCCCCTAATTGGTTTTGGACCTCAAGCCTAAACTTGAGAACAAGACGGCCTCAATATACGGATTCTAGTGAACTTAAAGGATAATTCCGTCCATTTTCGTCCTGGACATCATTTCCCTAGCTTGTCCAATCATACCAATCAGCACTGACCAAAATGTCATCAATTGCTTTGTCACAGAGGTACTTACAGTCTGAATTTGCTTGGATCACTAGTGTCCAATAACGAATTTGAAATGACACCTTTGTGACGTATTTTTCATTGTTGCTACATTCTTATGGACATTCATATGGCTCTCCTCTTGTGAGTCATCAAGCCTTTATAGCATCACCCACAAGTTATGGTCATACGACACAATGAATTCGAATTCATTGCGTGTAATTTCAAATTCGTTCGAACTTGAATTTTGAAAGAACTGACCGCCCTACAATGTACCTTTGTATTTTTCATTGTTGCTACATTCTTATGGCTCTCCTCTTGCGATTCATCAAGCCTTCAAAGTATCACCCACAAGTTATGGGCATATCCTTGTACACTTGACAAATTGTGACATTGTCAATAAGATTACGCTAGAAGATTAATAAGCTGTCCCGCTGATCTGCACCCCAGTCTTCTTTTAGGAGTTAGTCACAAGACAAATCATGAAACACTTTTTCTGTGAACGTGTGGAACAAGTTCTGTTTGCCAGGTTCCTCTTCAAAAGATTCCTTCGCCCTTGTCTGGGATCAGGTCACTGATGGTCTCCTCAGTAGAGAGCTCTACTGACGAGTGCTCAGGATCTGGTACCTTAACATCATCTATAAAACACAAGAGTCATGTAGAGTCTTAAAAGCGTAGAGTGAGTGGAGTGGAAAATTCATTGGCATTGCATGTTGCGATGGCTATTTTATCATATGCTGTCTTGCCGTGTTGGTTAGCTGCCTGCTGTTTACATAACCCCCCCCCTCCACTGCTCTGTCTCTCTTCCTTGCTTTAGAAATGGTTATTTTCCTAGAGATGTAGGCTTACCTCTTCTTAGAATGTGATGGAAAACCCACAATAGCGGAACCAGAGGTAAGAACTTGAGCAAATTCAGCCCAGTTATAGTCACACAGTACTGCTGACCAGGTTCTGCTAGGAGACAGGGAAGACATGTGCATCACACACGATTTCAAAGATTTCAAATTACCAAATACTTTTAATCTGTGTCACAATTTTAAGTAGCGTAAGGTATGTTGACTGGTGCAACTTGTGCTTTCAATAGCCTCCCTGCTGAAGATCTGGTTGACATTCATAACAAACGTTTGACTGTGTCTGCAGAGTGCTGCAGGTAGGCTGTACCAAAAAACCACAGGTGGCCATCGAGATGTTTCTAAGAAGTTCACTGGAAATAATCATAAACCACAGCGGTAGTTCATTGCGGCCTTCCGACGTGCAGACATTAAGAAAGCTTTTGACTAGACTCTCCACAACCCTCTGCCTCCAAAAGGTCAACAAGTAGAGAGGGCTGTTGCTGATAAAAGAACGGACTAATTGATTAAGAAAATCTAAGTACAATACCCACTGACAGTCACTGATGTACTGTAAGTTAATGACATTTTTGTCTGGACCGCAAATAAACGCGCATGTCTGTCCGTCACTGACTCACCGACTGAGTGATGAAGTTACACCATTGGTCGGCCGAGTGTTGGAGTTTCCCCATTGGTCGATGTATCCGTTTCAAATTAAAAGCCCTCTAGCTATACTTAATATGGCTATAGCATTATAGTATATTATTAGCAATGTAACAGTAATAGTAAAGTCCAAACAAAAATCACAAATTCACTCCACTCTCCCCCCAACACATCTCTATTATATCATTCACGTTCTCAGAAGGGGAAACACAGAGAAATGAGGAAACTCGTGCAAACTCAAGCAACAGACGCACTATGACACATACTGAAACACACAAAACAACAGCACATTTATACCGATCCTGCCTACCTGTTTTGATGAGTAAAACTAGTGGGTCACTTCGCTGAGTGATGTTTACACCAGTACCGTTGTCAGGCTGGAAGACAACTGCAGACATGTAGATGAAGTACTCAGACTCCGAAGTTAAGTTGGAGATGGTGACAGTGCAGGAAGTGGAACCGTTGGAGTGTGGGTAAAGGAACGTGTTACATATGGGGGTACATGTTGTCACGTTGTAACTATGCGGTACGGTCTGCATCAACGCAGCCACGTTCCAGGTAAGAATCACATGGTCAGCCCCCAATGATGCCACCTTCACCCGCTGTGGGGGAACTGGACCTGCAAGTCAAATTAACAGACACAAAGATCGAAAATTGAACCGTCAGGGAAGCCGGTAAAATGAAAGCCATTAAAAAAAATTGCCACCATGGGCATGCAATCAGACAAATTAGAGGTTGTCTATCAGCTATATTGTATGTCCCCAGTGGTGGTGAGAGGTACTACAAAAATGTTTTAAACAAACCCTAGTATTTGCACACTTGAACAGTCAAACAAGCACCAAGTCACACTCTCAGCGTGATGAAAACTAAACCCTTGCATGGCTTAGAGACGGGCAGACAGGAAGCACAGAAAGACACGTTGAACAGCCATGTTGAACAGTAGATAATCTAAGTTGTCTTAGTTGTCAAGCAATGCCACAAGGAAGTAACACCCACCCTGGCAGACAAATCTATGTGGCTCCTCACAGTAACGAGCCAGCAGCTTGTTGTCTGTCTCCAGTACGGCCTCCAGACTTGCACACCGGCCCACATAATTCTCCCTGTACCAGCGTTCATAGTTCAGCTCTTCCCCGTCCACCCATTTCCAGCTACTGTATATGCTGTGACGCTGCAGACCCAGCCAAAAACTGCTTTTCTCCTCAGCTGTGGCGTTCAGAAGATGTTGGTAGTGCTCCTCGGTGCTCAGGACAGCCAGGTCCACGTAGTACCTCTGACAGAATTCCCGGGCCTTGTCCCAGGAAAGAGCCTTCTGGACCAGGGAATATTGGGATACGATCTGTCCCGCTGTTAGCCTATGACACATCACTGAGTCAGGGGGACACAACAGCAATGAAAAAGGAGAGGAAGGATGAGTTAAGTTCAGCTTAAAGAACTGTAAGAACATCTGTGTGGCACGTCGGTTTTGTTTTAAAATAGAATAATTCCTACCTGATTCCTCTGCCACGTACCTCAGCCTCATTTTGATTGAGTCAGGAAGTATATTTTGCATATTTTACAAATTGATTGTTTTCAGAGAAGCCCAGGTAATTATATAACCCAATAATATAACTGGATTAGGCTACTGTATAAATTATTGTTGAGTATTTTAATGCATATTATATCTCTGGCTTTCTTTTCCAGATCAATTGCAGATAAAGAATATAAGGGAAACAAATGGAATTGTGTTCCCAGGAGACGTGAGGTGTAAGTCATGCCTGGTACAGCAGGTGGCATCTGGTTTATAACGAACCCTTTCTCAACACTGTTACCGGAATTCTATCAACTCTCGCTTGAAACAATATTAAACTGTCATGTAATTATTCAAATTGCAGGTAACATTTCTGACGGGGTTCACAAAAGATATTAATATTTATATAATATTTGCAATACTTAGGATTTCATTTTCTATTGGCTATGACTGATTCAATGTGATCTGTAAGCTGTTGCATTACATGGTTAAGGTTTTGTCTAAATGATGAAGCATGATATACACTTACAATAACCTTTTGTGGATCATGTGCAAAGTTAGAGTTGAGTTAGTTAAAATATATTTTGGTAGCAGTTACCCAGAACAGCCAGTTGCTGCCAAATCTGCGTCTCAATCATGGATTCCACGTTTGGTCTGTCAATCTGGGTGGTGGGATACGTGCATTCGTTTTCAACCCGTAAAACAGCTGACCTTCAGCTTTCTGATGTGTCCTAAGTCTTCCTCAGCATGGAAAATTGTTTGTAGCACTCAGGTCCATCCTGCTCGATTAGTGACATAGTCACTGTGTGCTATTTCTGTGATTTAGCCCATCTTCTGTATGTTATGTCCTCTCCCAGCCTCTGCTACATCCCTCTATTTCTGCATTCTTCATGGAGAAACTAGTTATATGGGCTCACACCACGGGGTGATGTAAGACGATAGTACAGGGGGCGTGGCCTTGTTTATGCTCACCTGTTCCAGAACGTTCTCAACGTTAACCAATAATATTTACTGTTACCGCAATAGACATGTCCAAGCTGAGAGAACTCACACTACAATGACAACTTACTTCTCAAATTATTTTTATCATTTAATCTCTACACCAAATAAAGATATATTCTGATTTGTTTTGTGAGGATTTGTCTTTATTCTTTCATTCTGGTAGTGAACATAAGACATAGGTTGGTTTCGAGTCGTCTTGTTCACCAAAGTGTCTGAAATTCCCAACTGACAACTTTACTGATAGGGGATGTGTGATACTCAACAATCAGGGAAAGGTGTTTTTATATGGCCATCCAAAAATAGCCAAGTAGCCCCGCCCTTCCCTCCAATATAAGAACCAGCCACCAGAGCAGGAGCCAAAGCAAACCTACAATACAAGCTTATTGTATTGTAGGTTTGATTTGCAGATGTGATTTGATAATGAGTTTCAGTGCAACTGATAGTTAGGGAATTAAAAAAACAAAACAAAAAAACCCTCATAGGGTTACTCACCTTTTCATCAGACAAAAGCCATTCAAAACTTAAATATTCCTTCTGGTTCGATTACATCACGTTAAGGATGTTGATTATTTCAATGGAATGGCTGAGCCTTCTGGTTCGAAGGAGCCTGCTCAGCAAATCATAAAATAAATTGATCCAATAAAGTCGACTGAACCACGTAAAAACAATTACAGCAGGTGCTGTTGACTGCTTGCTTTTGCTACCATAGACTTAAAGTGTAATATGATACATAAACCGCTATTTTACTCAGTCATATTTTAGTCTTAGCAACAGAGCGGACTTGATTTGAATGGCTCCACCTTCAGTTTAGCTCCTTGTAGGTTATCATTTAACTTGGTGGTGTATTCATTCGGTGTGGAATTTGATCATAAAGGGTGAGCGAGCAATGTTTGACAAGGCAAGAAAATCAATGTTTGACCAGTGTTGAAAGTTGAAGGCATGCCTAATCTGTTGATTGTTCTTGTGGATTTCTGGGTGATTTGTGCCCCCCTGATTAAACATGACACAGCAATTCTCAGCATGTGCAAATGCTGTGGTGTCTGTTGCACGTGTGAACTGTCACAAGTGACAAAGCCTGACCTCAGTGTTGAATCATCTCTCTAGAGCCTTATGTCTGTGTGTATCTGTGTTCAAGATATACCAAACAAATGGAGAACAGTCTGCGGCTTGTATTTCTGCTCAACTTCACCACAGGTACACTTCCAATAAATGTTCAGACTTCAGCTGTGGTGTGGTTGAGGCCCTGCGTAACCTTTACAATAATCACTTCTTCTTCTCTTGACTTTCTGCCATTTTATAGTATCATTTCAAACCCCACCCCCACTTAAACTTGCTCATAACAACCTATAACATGTTTAACAGAATTAACAATCTTAAAGTGGCAATCTCAAAGATCTCTGAAGATTTTAATTTAAATAAATGTCTGTTAAGTCACTATCTATCGCTGGATGAGGTAACACAATGGTGATGGAGCCTATGGCCCCCTGATGAAAGCCCTTGCATTTGCAGTATTATGACTATTAAGAACAGGGTGTCTGTGGTGACTTCCCATTCAAGGGAATCCATGCATTCAAATTAGCGTTAGTGATGCGTTTTCCCTTTGAAGTGAGGCCTAAACACACACCTGCAATTACCGCCTTTCGCCACAGGTGCCGCCAAAGAAAACAAAATGGAGATCTACGAGATTTAATAATACCTTGGATAATACATCAAGCTCTCCCAAGTGCTTTAATCTTTCTTTTTACTGTGTAATCTAGGTGAAATCACAGTAGTTTACCTTCACATTATATGTAATGGATAAAGAAAACATACACAAATTACAAACATCATGTAGTGAATAAAAACAAGCAGAATAACCATCCAGATTATACAAATTGCATAGATCATACACAATAGAATGTTTTATACAATGTTAAGACATTCTGTTGGTATTTGACTTTAATTTGAGTGACTTCTGAATGAATTTAAATTGCGATGGGACTCCAGTAACTGGGCCGGACACCATGTACAGAACTTAACACATCTTAATGCATGCAAAGTGACTTTGAAATGTTTCCTATTGCTTTATTTTTCCTACTAAAGGAAGAGAACCTGAAACTGTATCGGATAAACTCATAATAAAATGTCAGGGCGGTGACTGCAAAAATATAAACCACGTTTGACGATAATTGTGTTCGATTTTCTGACGTGCTGTGGTTATCTTAGAGCAGGGGGACAGGAAGCACGAATATACCCCACACAGTGACATATTAAAATGGTGAGAAAACTGCAGCCTGCATTCAAGATGATGGTGACCACATTCAACTTCTATGTTCAGGGGCTGTGGAGAAAATGTGTTGTCATGATGATGAGATCTACATCAGCCAGATGTGAGCACAGTGATCTGCTCCTGCAGAGACAATTCTAGTACCACAAGCAGTCAAGGCCAAGTGCAGAACTCGATGCGAATGACCTGAAAAAATGAAACGCAGTTATGTTTCGTACTTTGACTTTCAGATGGATTATTTCCCATACAATGAGTTATCTTCTCTGTATTAGGATTAAACTAGTGTCCTTGCCTTGACAACACATAATACCGCAGGAAAATGTGACACCTCATATCAAATGTGGTAACTTTCATTTGCTTTGTAAATGTTTAAGGCATAGTTTCATATCCACTAGAAACCCATGACGCTAATGAGTCAGCACATAATCGTTACTACCGTAGTCCCAATTGTAGAAGGTTTTTCACAGCAACCTTATATATTAATATTACCCAACGTGTGTAATGCAGCTGTTATACATGTTGCATATTCAGTCAAGAATGACCCATAAAAAATGTTATGAATATGTTGCAGGTCGTATGTCATCTGTGTAAATGAATTATACGCAGCCTCACTTACCTGTTAGCTGGAATCTCTGTCGGAGGGAGGGGGATTTCCAGGCCCAGCAGCTGATGTGATGATGGGGGAGACCATGACCTGCGACCAGAGCCCTCTGCTTTTCAGCCCACAGTAGAGAACAGATCTGCAGTTGGGTTCGTTACATTGTGTCGTCAGTAACACGTCCTTGGCCGTAACATAAGTCATTACAAACAGTAAAGGTCATTCATTGCAAAATCAAAGTCAGTCCAATATTCACGCGCGTAAAAATTATCTAGCTGTTGAGGCAAGACCAATGCATACCGTCATCATCATCATCTTCATCCTCTTTTTATTTTGAGTACTGAGTATCATGTAAGGCATACCCACCTGTGAGTTTGTTTGGGTAGAGTTTATGCAGGCCCCTGATAGTGTGTCCCAAATTCTCAGTTCTCCATCCTTCCAACCCCCTCCTGTAGCAACCAGGTGTGTCTGCCATGGACACCATCCCATCGCCTATATACAAGCATGCAATGCAAAAAATGATCAGCAGGTAGGTTAGTTAGGGAGGACTCTCAATGGTTAAAGGTGCTATCTGTAATGTGTTAAAAAGTAGAATTACCACATTGTATGGTAAGATATAATATAATGGTGATGGTCTGAAAGCTTCCCCTCTTTCTCTGTTTTGATTGTGTCTCAGTGTTTCTCTCTACTTTCTGGTCTTTGTTTTGCTTTGACGGCCCGTCAAACAGCTCCTCCCCTCAGCCTGCACAAGTCAAAATACAGTGCTTCTTGTTTTGGTTTGTTAGTGTAGTTCACCTCACCAACACTATGAGTGACCATCTTACTGATAGCACCTTTCTTAAGAGTTACATATTATACCAACAGCTCTCAACCCTTCCTAAGTGTACCAACCTACTCCAAAAATGTGCTGCCATTGGCCATTTGGCTAATTACTGTTACCCAAACACAGTGATGCAAAGGGCAGTATCTTGCAATGCATGAATGTTGCTGTATTTGTCTTAATAAGGCAGAAAGGTGGCACGGTAGGAATGGTGACCACCCTTCGACCAGACAACCACAATTCACAGCCCCGTGTCAGCAAGCGTTTGCCCTGCTTTACTATCCTTTAGCGAGACGCTGAATATCTACTAGCTCGAAGGGTGCTGTTCTGTAGCAGAGCTCTGACCTTCTGTGGTGGGAGGTAATGGAAAGAAGAATTTCCCTCTGGGGATGAATTTAGTATCACATCATTATCACTGTTAAATAAAACATGCATGCAAGTTCCATCATAAACCACGCATTAGAGTAACTGACCTTCACAGCGCTGGGCTGTTTCATTGTGGCAGTAGGCTTGCGTGCTCCAGCGTGCCCAGCGACGTCGCTATCCCAGACGTTAAGGAAGCCATCTGTGGAGCCGCTGGCTAGCCAGTTCTCTCCCGGGGACCACTCCAGACCGCACACGCCGCCCTGCTGAACGGCCACGCCTACCAGAGGTGTGGGAGCCCGTGGGTCATGGTGGTGGATACGGCCCAAGACAGACCCACTGTCACGTTGGGACACACAGTGATAATGTCATTATGCTGAAGCCCTGACATCCTGCATAGATACTGCACTGTTCTGACATAGATGTTTGATTGTAGCAGTGTTTATGCTGCGTTTTTAATAAATAAGGGTAATAGGAGTACATTCCACTGGCTAGGCCGTGTGTTTGGGGCCGGGGGTTGCATGTATGGGCCTTGTTCTGCTGAGCCAATGAAATATTAGACTTTTTAACTTGATTCATGAAGACTGTCTTAGGCATTCCATTTCATCCTTCAATGCGTCTATCTGCCGCACTGTCTAGTCATTTTTAAAACCAAATACAGCCCTCTAATTCTCATCGTGACACAAAGTGATTCATTCTCTCTATTTCTCTGTATACATACACCACACACACACTAGTACCTGCTCAGTAAGTGTTGCTTCCAGGAAAGAGCTCCCACCACAGACAGATGTGACGGCAGACAGCCCACTTTGCTCTTGAGTTCCACATCCCACAACTGAAGAGTCAAAGAGAAAGAGACACACGCAAATAAACCACAAACCGCCTTCTCAAGCTTTAACTCGGGTGGGCCCCAAATGACTTTCGAGACCACTCCATTTTGACTTCTAAAGTACCTGTATGGCCCCTTGCCTGGTCCCAATACTGAGAACTCTGCCATCTCTGCTCCAGCAAAGAGATGAGATGACGTTCCCACGGCGACATGGCAGCCCTGGTTGTGACAGGGCGTGTGTTGGTGGTGGTCTTGGCTGCAAATGTCCCTCCAGAGAGCTTGTTTCTGAGTTCCAAAGGTAAACAGACGAGCCCAGAGCTAATGCTAGCATACCATTACAACTGCAGTCCAGAAGGTTAGTGTCTGTAAAGAAAGAGATGGAAAAAGAAAGAAAGGACTACCGTGGTTACTGTCTCAAAGGATTCACTATTTCACCATGAGTGACAACAGCCATTTATCAGATTGATCTGATTTTCTTAGCAGCTGAATGAGATTATCACTCTCCTGTTTTTTACATATCTGACAAACAAATATGGTTTGCAAGTCCCAGATTGGGATGATAAATTAGAATGAGGGAGATGGTGTTTGGTCTCAGGAAGTCAAACGTGTTGAACGTTATGAAATACTTAGAAAACAGTAAGTGAAAATCTTTGCTTGTTTGAACTAATCCTATTTTTTTTTAAAAGACCTAGACTACTACACTGTGGTCATCTTGTTAACTGAGTGTTTGTACTGTAGCCTACTTTACAAAAACTGATCTAGAATCAGTGAATCGGTCCCCTTGATCATCTCATTAATTATGACTTAAAGAACTAAAGTAACCCTAGATCAGCGCCTCCACTTGCATACATCGGACAGATACTAGATCACAGCTTTGACATCCTCTTTCATTTCCTGGTTGTCAGAAGTGAAAAAGAAAAGAAAAGAAACCTTTTGAACTTTTTGAACGTGAGGTATTGATTCAGCAGTAGAAACATAAACACACGTGCGTACACACGCGCACACACACACACACACACACACACACACAGATACACACTTACTGCCAGACGTGCAGTGAAGATTATTATTTCAATGACATGTGCATTATTGCAATAGTCCACTCACAGAAACAACATATTGAAGAACTACAATACGAAGGTTATGCTTTTTCTACACACTGTTGTCATAATAATACCGTGTTCTCACAGTAGTCATTCAGCAGCGCGGGTACAGCCAGCTTCATCACTGCCTTGCTCTGTGGGCTTACTGACGCATTGTTCATAACAGCAAATGGCTGCAGATCACTGCTTTCATTATGTTCAGAGCCTGCAATACAACAAAGGACGTGAAACTTTCACATCCCACAAAATAATTAACCATAGTAATAATAAAATAATATATATAATGATCAAATCATTACTTTGAAACTTTGAGCTGATTTTTTAAAGTGCGTGAAATATGTTTTTATGTGCACGGAATTTTGGAGAATGGAACAAACTGAAAATAATAATTTTCTCTCACTCACATTCACACACTGATATCAAAAGTGCTATCAATCACAATTGAAAAAATTAATAACTCATAGTTAATAGTTTACATTTTGATTAAGGACTATCCCATAAAAATGTGTTAAATGTTCACCTCCTTTTCCTCAGTACTATTTTTACACATCTCAACTCATACTAATTTCCTGGTATGACATCATATCCCTGAGCATATCATTCGGTTAGTCTAGACAGAGATTCTATGCATGTATGTGTGTGCCCCAATGTGTGTGTGTGTGTGCATGTTAGCATTGTATGAATATAACGTGCACAAATGAACAAAAGAGAAAACCTTTTACTGTATACTACCTCCCCTGTGTGTAGTTTCATCTCCTTGTCCTGTAGTTTTCCACACCCAGTCCTGTAACACAATATATCTCTTCAGCTAAAGTTAGTAAGTTAGTAAGTTAGCAAGTGACGACATCAACGTTGTCAAGATTTTACACTGAAGATTCTTTGTCAAATAAATCAAAGCCCACTGTCCTCCTGCACATCTCAGTCATAAAGCCTTCACCGGCAGTATTGTGCTTATTTTGTTGATAGCTGAACTATGACGCTTTATTATTACATCAATGAGTGATATTTCTGATCACAATGGCAAAGAACTTTAATAAAATAACTCCTATTTAGGTATTCTCACATTTCCCTTTTCATTCCACATTCTTACATTATGCCAGTGTGTCTACTGCAGGAGGAGGAGGGTCTTGAAAAATCTAGTGTTTTCTATTCCTCTGGACATTTGGACTTTGTTTTGTCATTTTTCATGCCTGACAATCAAAACGCAAACTACAGCAGCCACCTCACAAGTGTCTTCAAAGTTCCCCGTGAAATGAAACTTTTTGGCACAAGTCAATCAAATCAAGTCCCTCTCTGCATGAAGTCATTATCCTGCTTCATGCTTTAATACGTCAAACTGAGGAAGACCAAAAAAAAGCCCTGTCATTTCACGAGGACTTTAAATCAGTAGATCAGCTTTACAAACCTGTTCTCGGGCATTCCCTGGTTCAGGCCTGCCTCTGGCAGTGATGGTATCTGGCATGATTGGTGGTGTGACAGTCCAACTGTCAAACACGCCTCTGGGCTCCAACACGGTTTCTGATGAGCCCAGATGACATGAAGACTGTTAATATTTTTGGTAAAAACACTACCTACATCACAATTCACCAACCGCCGTTTATGCTATGTATGACTTAGGACAGCAGGATGATGACAGAGAAAGGGGTATACCCCACGATGTGGCTCTTGAAGTGTTTGTGTGTGTGTATGAATGTGTGTCTTTCTCTTTGACTCTTAAGTTGTATGTGGAACAGAGGGTCAGAGTGGGGCGTCTGCAGTCACCTGTCTGTGGTGGGAGCTCTTTCTTGGAATCAACACTTACTGAGCGTGTATTCGTGTGTGTGTGTGTGTGTGTGTGAGTGTGTGTGTGCGCGCATGGTGTCCAACCTATTTTGAACTGTGTGCGTTGAGTGTGTTGATGCACCTTGGAGGTTTCCCTTTGTGACATCCTGTGCTGATTTTGACTTTGGAGAGTCCCTTGGTGGCGAATCTAACGCCAACCTCTGGCAGACCGCGTCAAACTCCAGGCAGGGAGAACACTGCCGCTCAGTGGTTACGGGAGTACTCGCAGCAGGGCCCTCATCGCTGTGCCTTTGCAAAATCCTTCTCCTGAAGCGTTTGTACGATATCTGACGCGTGTCGAAATGTCCCTAAAAGACAAGAAAACAGCAAACGCAACAATTACGCGCAATTACGCACATTAATCGCCTCAAAATACTCAGAAATTCACGTCAACAATAGTTCAGCCAACTCTCTCTTGTGAAATTTGATCCCAAACAGCCTCCCACCGATCCGTTTAGGACGTATAGCCGAATCCCTGATCCAAGGTCCGCTCTTCCCCCTCCAAGATGGAGGCCTTAGGGGGCTACCCTACCAAGTCCACGAACCCAAAAGTAAAAAGGTTTACGGTTCTTTTAAGCATGACAGTCGGCGTGGGGTGTTTATTTCTGCTGCAGAGCCAACTGGTAAAGCCGAGGAAACCGGAGGACTTTTATTCTTTTGAGGTGAAAGACGCGAAGGGGAGATCGGTTTCCTTGGAGAGGTACCGCGGAAAAGTAAGTTATACGTCAACGAATCTTGTTAGTTTTCCCGCAGACGTTTCCCAAGTTACGCAGAACAACAGTAACAGGCGTGTTTATTGCGCCTGTGTGCATCAGTTGTCCCTGCAAAATAAGTATAGCCTCTAATTCTTCTGCACAGGCGTCTTTGGTTGTAAACGTGGCGAGTCACAGTGAACACACGGAGGTGAACTACCGTGGGCTGCAGGCGCTGCACAGAGAGCTGGGCACGTCTCACTTCAACGTCCTTGCGTTCCCCTGCGGACAGTTTGGCGACACCGAACCGGGGACCAGCCGAGACATCGAGGCGTTCGCCAAGTCCTCTTATGCCACAACGTTCCCCTTCTTCAGCAAGATCAAAATAATCGGCTCTGAAGCTGATCCTGCCTTCAAGTTTCTCACAGGTTGGTTGAGT
>OMKK01055973.1:0-17945 GCA_900302305.1 Polymixia japonica | reverse complement strand
GGCTTTCTCTCAGTATGGTCAGACACACACACACACACACACACACACACACGCAGACACACACACACACACACACACACGCAGACACACACACACACACACACACACACACACACACACTCTCTCTCTCTCTCTCTCTCTCTCTTTCCTGTCCTCACCTGAGAGCCAAGGGAGTCGCTTTCTCGCCTCATCACAGACGCGCAATCTTCCAAATCTTCCCACGCAATTGTTGCAAAGGCTGTAACAACAAGGCACGCCTGGAATGATTCAATTCATAGATATTACTAGACAATTACTGCCCACCCTATACATTACAATATACAGTATAAAGGCAGATCGAAGTGCGTATAGTTAAACCATGGTGTGACAGATGTGCAGACCTTGTTCGACGATGCAAGGAGTCTTGTCGACGAGCACGGGGAGTGGACTGCTACTCCTCGGCAACATCACTTTGCACTACACACACATAGGAAGTCTCTGAGCAACAACGTATTTTACACACAAAATTGCGCGTAAAATGTTATCGGGAATGTTTGCATACCTTTTTGTCTGCTGCAGCTCTTCTGCCCCGTTGGCCCATTTTGTTGGGGCAGATAGCACCAAACACCTTTCTGTCTCTTTGCATCTTTACAATTGTAGGCCTTTCTGAAGGACGGTGCTGGAGGACTGGAGCAGGACATGGTTTGTTTCAAAGTTGATATAGTCGACATTCTCCCGGTCTGTGCCACTCTATGCCGCGGGCCCACGTTTTTTGGCCCAATCGAATGCATTTATTTGGTCTCCAGGGAGCGACGGCGTCCCTGGGGATTACAGGAGCGCAGCGTAACGGTTTTTGGTTCCGTGGAACCGCGCGTAACGGCGCCATTTCAGCAGGTGCTCTCAAACCTGTCATCCAGCCTGGTGACAACGGACACCGTGCCAAACTGTCGCACTCTGCCAGAGGTACATGCAGGCTAGTGCCTTCCTGTATGTGATGTTTAAATTCTACTTTATTATAATGTAGAGGAGTTGCGTCTTTATTACCCGATGTTAAGTTGGGATCCTACACAAATTAAAAAATTAAAAAACACGGTGCGTAATAAGTCTACATTAGGTCACGGCACTTGACCATATTTTAAAAGGAAATGGAAAAGGAAAAGCGTAATTAGAGCAGACAGCTCAGTAAACACTCATGACAAATGTGTCTATTCCTAAACAAACAAGCGTGTGTGTGTCTAGCGCTGGATGTGTGTGTGTGTGTGTGTGTGTGTGTGTGTGGTCCACACTGTCAGCACAGCGAGTCACGTGCAATGGATTATCAGCACGAACGAGCGGAATGTCAAAGCTCACTCAATAGACCCAGGTCCAAATATAATGCAGGCATCTATTATTTGAAATGTTATTTATTATTTAATTGTATTATTCCAATAAGATCTATAGAGACCCTTTTCCCATCATCAGCTCATTGTCTGTCCATATAAAAAGTTGAAATAACAGCTCGCCTTGCATCACCCATTCAGAGACCAACACACATTAATTCATCGATAATTTATTTTCTAACATCTCCTTTTATTGCAGGAACATTCACAACAGTAACATCCAACTCAAACAGAAATGTCTAAGCAGCTTCAAGTCATACATACAGTGATTAATGAATTTAATTTAGCACATGGATAACAATGCATTCATAATATTAAAGAATACAAGAACATGCTAATATTGTACATCGATAAATAATAGACTACTCTTGATAAATATAAGATAGTAATGTTAAAATGCAAAATATTCAAAGCCTGGAATCAACTCTGAGTGACTATGAGGTATAAACAGGGTTTAGTGACCAGGGCATAAACACTTCTCCAGAATGTCCCCCTCTTCACTGCCTTCTAAATCCATTTTCTGAACCTTCATCAAAGAGATCTATCTTGGAGGAAGCCCCTTTCTTCCCCTCTGTTTGTGTTTGGGTTTTGAGCAAAACAACTGAATATGACACCAACATTGGAGATGCATTTGACACTGAAACACTTGAGTTGGCCCCAATATATACCCAGATTTCAGAAATTATATTATATGCTTGACATCACTTGCAGCGTCTCCTGGTTAAGCGACACCAACAACTTCAAGTTATCTTGGCATTCCTGGGCCAGCCTGTAGCTGTGGCCGTCCAGAACCACAGACAGGTAGTGATTCTCCACTGGAACAGGACTATTCTGAGGTGGCCCAGAGCCATCAACCAGTTGGGCAGGGGCACTGTCTGTCAATGACTGCTCATTGTCGGATAAGTCATGAACAAATGCTCCCTGTTTCTCCGCTTGTGACTGGATGAGCTTACTCGAATCCCTTGTTTCGAATTGGTCATTTGGCACCTCGAGCCCTTGTCCGGCCTCCAGAAAGTCATCGGCTATTGTCAGTGCACACACAGCGGTCAGGGAGGGTGGGTATTTGTTAAAGGCGTAGTCTGCTAGACTCAATTCGCATATCCTTCGTGAGAGGTGGCTGCATTGCCTGGTTGTTTGTGTCTGCCGATGCTCCCTTGCTGACTTATGGCTGCTAGTGTCCCTGGCCTGGAGCTGGGCAGCCTCGCTGCAGGTGTAGTAGTCCAGGAAGAAAGCCATGGTGGGCGCGGCGAGGCGGAAGTTGAGGCGAAGGAGGATTAGACACTCCAGGTTGCAGAGCTGCTCTTTGGTGAAGGCTTCACAGCACAGTGACAGGAGCTGGCTGATCTGAGGTGAAAACACCTCCACCTGAGAAAGACAGAGAGAGAGAGAGAGAGAGAGAGAGAGAGGTATCACACCCATGGACGTCCAAAGACACACACATTTCTCTGATGTCACTGTGCAATTACCTCTTCACTGATCCCTCTGTCTGACACAGACACAGACACACACGCTCACACAAAGACGCACCTGTTTACTAGCTAGGAGAAGCGCAGTGACGCCTAGTAGCTGGAAGCAGTCAGCAGCGACGGGTGTGGAAGCCAGGAACCTGTCCATTATGTTCACTGCCAGACAGCAGCACTCAAAGGATAGATGGAAATGTTTGTGTACAGGGATGAGCCAGCTGACCAGCTTGCAACGTGCCTCTGCAGTGACCTGCATATGAAACACATAAATGACACATTAGTAGCCTACTGAAGTAGGCTACTCAAAGAAACAAAACAGAATTTCTTCCACTTGTGTCGAGAAAAGCTGCCTTTTTATTTATGCTGTAAATGACACTTTTTACTATCATTAGACTTTTTTTTTTTATCTTTACGCATCCATTTCCCAACGCGTCTTGGCCTACCTGTGGCTGGCGTGCCAAGCACTTGGATGGATGAAACTCCGTCTCTTTTTCCTTCTGTATCTTGTATCCAACATCCCCGTAGTGACGATACCAGTCTGACAGCTCTCTCACCGTAGTCGCAGGCTCACCTGGACGCAGCGGAGACACAACCATCCGAACCGGGGACGGAGTCAGTGAGGACAAGTCCTCCTCGAAACCAGAGTCACTCAGTCTGGACATGATTTTCTGCTTTCTATGCCTTGTTGTCTGCGGTTGTTGAGCCGGTGTAGTGCAGTTATTAGTCGGTGGAGAAATTCGCATTCGCTTGCAAATTCGTTCGGAACCACCGTCATTGCTAATAAACGACACCATTTTCTTGTGTCCTTGTTATAATCAGTTGGCACTGATCGCCCACATTGACTGTTAGTACTGTGAGTGTGTGATGAGACCTGACCTATAGCCACTATGTCATTGGATGATCCGAGAGTTCCCTGTGGTGACGTGTTTTTTTTTCCTGAACTGGTTTCCCGGGGTCTTCCCCGCTGCAGTCCCTCTCCTCCCTCTCCTCCCTCTCCTCCCCCTCCAACAGAGCGCCTCCTGCTCATTGCGCCTCCTGCTCATTGCCACGGGAAACCAATTCCTTATAGTTCAGTGTGAGGGGGCTACAGAGGTAGAAAGGATTCTGAAATATATAAGAGTGCTTGTCTAAAAGATTACCAAGTAGATGTTATTTCCTGTTTCCCCATGTAGTTTGATCAGGTAATTAGTATTGTTACACATTTAGACACATTTGCAAAGTTAATTCATGACCAAAGTAGGAGCAAAAAATAACGTTTTTTAATGTTCTGAGAGAATAAGATAATAATAAGAATTAATTTAGTAGGGCATTATGTCATTACCATTATTACAATAGAAACGGTTCATAAACTAGGTTGAACCAAAAGACGTTCATTCTGCCATTCAACATTACTGATTACCGTGTAAGCAATGTCGCCATCTACTGGTAGATGTGTGAGGTTACAAGTCCCTTGCATATGTCAGTAGTTGGTAGCTGGGCTTGGGAGAAGGGAGAAAAATACTGTGATGAAATTCAGAGCCTCCATTCAATATTCAGTAGTTGTGTAAAAGTGCACTCAACTTTGAAAATTTGAATTAAGCTTAGTTAATTAAGTCAAGGATTCTGCCTGGCTGGGATTTGGGAACCCTGAGGCCACAATGACACACCTTCAATTCAACAAATAAATAAAAATAACTTTGCTATCAAGAGGTCCCTACCCGAAAATGTCCCGAAAACGTTAATTGGCAATGTCCTTATAACTTTGTGGTCCATTCAGAAGACGTCCCAAGGACGTTATTTTGTTAGCTGGGCAGTTTGCCTCCACCTACACACTCCGACTCTTACTGCGGTCAAGCCAGCCTCCACTTCAAAAACACGGTCAAACTAGCCCCCATGCTGTTTTGCAGTGCGTGAATATACTAGGCATTACGGTAATAGCGTGTAAGCACTGATTTCAAAATAAAAGTAGCAAAATGAAACAGAAATGTCAAAAAATTCAAATTAGAATTAAAACAAAACTCCCTGTTTTCATACAACAAGTTCAATTCAAAATGATAGCAGGCAACCGCAGAATAACACCCATAAAATTCTGATATGGAATTTCAAAGTTAGAGCCCTCTAAACTTTCATATATGACCTGTGTTACCTCTGACTTCACAATAATATTAAAACAAAACTCCCTGTTTTCATACAACCAGTTCACTTAAGTATGATAGCAGACATCCTCAGAATCACACCCATAAAATATCAGACAATTCTGATGTGTAATTTCAAAATTAACCCCCTCTAAAATCTCATATGTGTTACCTCTGACTTCACAATAACATTAAAACAAAACTCCCTGTTTTCATACAACCAGTTGCCTTGATTATTTTATGTTTAGAAAGCCTGGCGAATCTTCTCCTTCTCATTATTGTGACTTCTGGTGTGTCCTCTGTTTTTTTTGTTTTTTTTAATTAAACAAAGTTTTAACCTCTCGTTCAGCACAAAATCAATCATCCTATTTCCCCCGGGACTGTCACTCTCACATCTCACGAGGCCAGAACCCTGACCCGAGAGGAGCGGCGGTGACGTCACGCACACGAGCAAATCACAGTTTTTTTTTAAACATAAAAAACAAGCTCGTCTCGTTTTGGGTCAAATGACGTCAGAAAAACACACGCGTCGCTCCGCCCCCTTCGAACTGTGAGTGCGAGACAAGCAAACATGCACGGTCAGCTCTGAACAACACTGCGAGTTTCTATTCAAGTAACTATGCTGACCACACACACACACACGGTATTAAATGACTTAAGTGTTTGAGGACTTTTGGCCCCGCAGTGTGTCTGTACTGTTAGCCGTGTTGCAGCTTGCTGCCCAGGTAAACAACACAACACAGAGATGACCTGCTAGCCGACGTTAGCTTGCTAGCCCGCTAGCCAGACGGCCTAGTTAGCGTAAGCGTTACGTTAGTGTTAGTAATGTTATGCGGTAAAGCTTGCGAGTAGTTTGTGATTTACCGAGCAGTTAGTTAACAGCGGGTAACGTACATGTTGCCTTTAAGGTTAAAGGGAGTGGTGTTTGGGAAGTCTGTGACATTGTAATGTAAGCTAGCTGACTGTTGGGCAACTAGCCGCGCTGTGTTGATATTACACTTGTTTTGGTCGTTTAGCTACATGAATGCATACAAAGTGAAGTTAAATATATTCGTAACGACGTTGGTGAATGTGTTACGTCGGCACAATAATATAACTCTACATTTACGTTGCTAGTTTGCTTCGCTGTTAAGGGAGGCGTTGACCTAATTTGACCTGATATAAACGTTAGTTAATTGTTAACCAGTCCAGTGTTTTAGGAAGTCAAATAACTAACGTTTTTACGACGTGATGCTAGCTACTAACAAGTTCATTGTAGTTTCATTAACTAGAAATTACCCCAATCCCTGGAAATAACCTTTAGCAGTGTGTTAACTAACTAACGAGGGTGCCGAGTTCAAACATTTGCCAGTATATTCTCCTCCTCAGCTACATAGTAGGTGATAATCTTAGAATCTGTCATCTTTGTCACCATGTAACTTGGTGTAGAAAAAGTTGATTTTAACAATTTTGGCAGGATTTAAGTCACCATTTGTGTCAAACAAATTGTCTGGTGTGTATAATGTTATTGCTGAGTTGTTCTTACAAGGGCCACCTGTAAACATGACTCATTTCACCCTGCAGTTTTAGTGTTAAGTGCATCATGGAAGAGTCAGGCAGGCCACGTAATGTTAAGCAAGGAAGCCGGGAGAGGAGCACGGTAGCAGATGAGGCAGAAAGCTGGAGGAGCCATGATGTGGGGCGAGGATACAGCCCCAAACCTGAAGGAGGTCACCAGGGCAGGAAGAACCAGAGTGGACCCTACCGTGCCAGTCCTAAGAGGGGAGGGCTAGGGCCCCTGAGTAGCTCCCCTGGTGGTTTTAGAGGTGGACACAGCCCCTCGCAGAGGGAAGGCTTCCGGAGGTTCCCTGGGCCAGAGAACAGCGGCGGAGGTCAGGAGGAGAACTGGAGAGAGCGCTCACAGCAGCAGCATTGGAGGAAAAGCACCCAGGGAGATGATCTGAGGGAGGAGAGGGAGCAGGGAAGGAGGGAGTCTGCTGATGGCGCTGCTCACAACTCAGGTGAGGACTGTGGACAAAGTCAATGGGAAATGTATAGAGCAGATGCATTGGAAAATGAGACATATTGAATGCTATATCAACCAACAATGTTGGCTCACACTTTAATAAGCACTACTGCCATAACATAACTTTTTACAAATTATTCACTAACAACTGTCACTGTTAACACTAACAAGTTCACTGTAATTTCATTAACTAGAAATGATCCCAATCCCTGGGCCATGCATCCATACTCAATGTAATCCCAGCCACTCAATAATTTTCCATCCCAGCCAGTCGATTATTATGAATGTTATTTGTTTGTTTCTGAGGAGGAAGACGGAGGAACCGAGACCGGAGGAGGGCTTTTGGGGAAGAAGACCGAGGCCCAGTGATTGACGAGTCAACTCTCTCAGCCAAAGAGCTGCTAGGCCTACGACAGGCAGAGGAGCGGCTTAGCCGAGACCAGATCTTTCGTTTGAAGAAGGTGAGTGTAGGTCTATGAGCTAAGTAAGGCTCCTTTGGCCTCCTCTGATACAAAGCACAAGTGATTTGCATTTTGATGCTATTTCAGAAAAGCCCCAGAGGAATATTAAGTCCCCAATTAATAAATTAATTAAAAATTAAAAAACATTTTGGTACATTTGTTAATAAACATTTGAAGTTTTTTTTTGTTGCATAATCCATTCTACAAAAAAAAAGATTTGTACGTCAAAAGCTGAATTCAATGACCATTTTGCTTAACTGTGTATTTGACTACCCGTGCCTTACCATAAATATCGACCAATCGCATAGCTTGGCTGAAACTACCCGTTGTATAAACATCTTAAAATAAAACCCTATCTGCTTGGTTACAAACGGGTGCAGCCATTGTCTGAGGTCTGTACTCTCCTTCTTTAAATCCATCCAGAGGTCCCGCAGCAACCCCCATGCACTGTACAGCTGCTGTCTATGTGATGTGCTATTGGAGTCTGTGTTTGCTGCCTACAGACACATCAAAGACAAGTGGCACAAGAGGAGGGCCAGGGTAAGAGATAGCCTCATTATGCTTGCCTCTGATCACACAAAGTCACTGTAAAAACCTGACTCTAACATTGCAAAGGTACAACACTGACACCACGTAGCAACTGTATCGTGTAGGTGTATGGTTCAGTGCACAATATACACTAAAGAACAGAGTCTTTGTGCATCATTTAAACCTCTGGATTGAACATGTGTGTGCATTCTTTCCTTCCTTCCTTCCTTCCTTCCTTCCTTCCTTCCTTCCTTCCTTCCTTCCTAGGAGAGACAAGAGCAGGAGATGCTGACTGAAATCCGGCCTCCTGGGCCGGAGCAGGTCAGTGCAGTGAGTGCGTCTCTAAAAGCTGTCATCATGGAGCACGGTCTGAGTGACCAGGATGTAGAGAGGAGGCAGCACATTGTCTCCACCATGCAAGAGCTCCTTCTGTCCGTCCTGCCTGGTAAGCCGAGATTGGTGAAAGAAACATGGCTCACATGTATTCTAAAGATGTTATCATCTGTTGCTTTTTTTTTTTTTTTTTTTAGCAAACAGGCTGTTAAAGTACACATTACAGGAACTCTCTTGTTCTCTCTTTCCCTCTCTCTCTCCCATAGAGATCAATCTCAGGCTATATGGATCATCTTGCACTAAATTTGGATTCAAGGATTCAGACATCAACATTGACATTCAGTATCCCCCTCACGTGAGTAGCTCAGAGTGAGATCAATAATGTGTATATTTAAGCGTTTTAAAGTCTCCCTTTCCTTTCTTATTGCTTTGATACATTGCACATTGCATTTCCTTTGCATCCTTGGCGTTGTCCATTGGCGAATGTTTTTTTTTTCAATTTTATGTTGTTTACAGTGCTTGCCATATTCATACGTCCCTTGTGTTGTTTATTTATGTTATATAAAGGCTTTGAAATGGAATGTATTCACAGATGCATCAGCCAGATGTCTTGTTGCTGGTCCAGGAGAGCCTCTCTGTCAGCCGTGAGTGACTCTACCTTTTTCCAAATGTCTAAAGTTTTCAGCAAGATCAACAGTTTTCCTTAAAGAAGAAAATTTCCTGAAAGCGGTTAAAAATGAACAAATAAAATTACAAACTTGATTGCTGAGTATGCAAGTATAAGAACAAGCCTGTCATGGATTTCATTTTTATTATTTTTTAATTTAATCTGTCTTGCCATCAGCTCTCTTTGTTGACCTGGAAGCTGATTTTCACGCCAGGGTTCCTGTGGTCATCTGCAAAGACAAAAAGAGGTGGGCGTCATTCCTTTCTGCTCTCTCCATTATCTGCTCTATAGCTGAGCCATCTCAGACCTGTGAGCTAATTCATCTCTGTGAGAAGGGATTACAAACGTCTTGATCCCAGATGTCAGATTACAGTGTCTCTATTATAGAAATTAGGGCTGCGTTGTCTTTTTTTCAACATGGTTGTGACCCCAAATGCATGTATGAGAGTATTGGAATTAAGGTTGGGGGTTATGCAATTTTTGATCCCTTTCAACCATTCCCAAAGTTTTCCCAGGTATACAGTAATAACATTGTAGGGTGCAGGAGGCAGCTGCCACGTAAAAAACTTTCCTTGTGCAAATCTTGCACACAGCCTCGTAAAGATTCACTGGCTCCCCTTGTTATTTTGTCAGAGCCCAAAATGCTGCCAACTTGCAGTGGTTGCGTTCTTTTTAGTGACAACTTGTTAGCGCGGCCATCTTGGTTTCCTCCTCTAATCCGAAGAGGACCCGTCACCTCACAAAAGGTGAAACGTTGTAATTCTTTCTTCAACCACAAGGACAGTGGTGTTGTTACACAATGCGGGTGGACAAACAGCTCTTAATTTGGCTGCTTATTAATGATATGGAGCAGAAATTGTGGGAATGTCAACGGTTAACCGCATAATTTGACTGAACAATCCTGTCGGTTAAATAGTTAATTTTGAATAAATAGCCTCAATTTAAATGTTTACTTCATCTGTTTTGTAAAAAAAGGTTTTATTTAAAATTTAATTGTTTCTGCAGTGGCCTGATCTGCAAAGTGAGTGCAGGGAATGACAACGCTTGCCACACCACCTCCTATTTGTCTGCCCTGGCCAATCAGGAGCACCTCCTCCTTCCACTGGTCATAGGCTTCAGACACTGGGCCCGGGTGAGTTTCCACTTAAGACCCTAATCGTGGCCCAGTTTGCCTCAAGAGGCCTCCGTTAGAATATGTTCTGTTCTAACATTAATTTGGTCTTACTGTCTGTGTGGGGTTTAGATTTGTCAGGTGGACCGAGCAGAGGAGGGCGGACTGCCGCCATATGTCTTTGCCCTCATGGTCATCTACTTCTTGCAGCAGCGCAAAGATCCCCTGCTGCCCACCTACCTGAACAATGAGGTATGTCTGTGTTTGTGTGTGATTTCATCCCTAGCCTGAATGAAATCAAATGCATTATATTGGTTTAGCTCTCAAGCATATCGCTTTCTTAAAGTTTGCCCAATCTCATGTTATTATCCGTAGATTAAAGAGTTCTCACCCAACAAGCTGTCGGACTTCAGTGTGACGCACCATGAGGACGGATACATGCACTGGGCTTACATACCTTCCTTCAAAGACTCCTCACAGCCAGCAGAGGGAAAGGTAATCCAGGTCACACTTTTAAATATTAAGGGAAGTTCATACATACAGAAGTGGCTTGCCTGAGAAGAAAGAATATTTGGGTTCATGGGTTTGTGGTGCGCTAAATGCCAACATTTTTTGCAGTGTGTCCATCTTCCTCCAGTGACCATAATAGTCTTTGGTTTTGGTGATTGTGGCCAGTTCAGTTAAACCATTCACACCCATAGAAGCCTGTCTGTTAAACTGTGTGACAGAGGGGTCATTCTGTTCTTGAACTATGGTCATTTTCACAGTGCATTCATAAACATGTGACTGCCCTATTCACATAGATTGCTAACTCACAAATTGACTAAAAAAGGTATTTAAGTATTGAATAGGAAAAGCACTGACTCCGTGGTAACATGAATGTAGCCATAGACATTGTTAAAGATTAATTACATTACATTCTACATAATTCTTTTGCAGACCTTAAAATAGTTTTTTGGAGATAAATTAATTGGTTTTGTGTTGGTTTGTGACTAGTACCTGAGAAATGTTTGTGTGTGTGTGTATGTTTCTTAACAGGCTTTGCTGGTGTTCCAGAGGCCTCGCTCTTCTGTGGAAGTTGGGCTCCTGTGGGTTGAAATGCTTCGCTTCTATTCCCTCGAGTTTAACATGGCCGACAACGTAATCAGTGTGCGGACCAGTGTGGTCCTCTCCCGGGAGGCTAAGGATTGGCCGAAAAAACGCATCGCTGTGGAGGGTCAGGAGCTGTCTTATTTTTAGCATTATTTTAAATACCGACTCTTGGCGAGGAAGTGTACTTTGTTTAAGGCTGGATTTGGATTTGTGGTGTTTGTTAGGTACTGACCAAATCACATCAATACTACTGAGCACTGCAACATGTTTAGAGCCAACTTTCAGTGATCAAAGTTTCTGAGAAATGGATCACTACAAAATCCGTCCTCAATGTTTTATTCAGCTTTACTTTTGATTGCCCTTTTAATGTAATGCTTGCTCTGTGCTTTTTGGTCGTCTAAGAAGTCGTAAAGTCAAATGGTCTCCCTCTGAAGTATTTTAAATTGCCACATTTATGTCTTTGTGCCTACGTTCAGACCCATTTACAGTGAAGAGGAACGTGGCCCGCACCGTAAACAGTCAGCAAATGTACGAGTATCTCGTCCACTGCCTCAAAACCACCTACAAGTACTTTGCCCTGCCGTTCAACGCTCCCTCTGCCAACCATAAGATGGAAACATCGCAGGGGCCCCTGCCGGGGGCAGGCACGAAGGCTTTGAGCGAGGAGACCATCCACCTGCCAGGTATCGGCGTGCTCAGCCTCGAACCATCGAAACCTGAAGAGGGTCCTCAAGACTCTGACTGCATTATTGAAGAGGAGGTGTGCGACTCGGATGAAGAGCGAGAGAAGGAAAAGGCGGACTTGGGCAAAAACAGCCTCTCAGAAGACGAGGAGGACGAGGAGGAGGAGGAGGAGGATGACGAGGATGCGTACGCCCGTCTGCACTTGGACAGCCTCACCACGGAGGACGAGGAACTTTTCCCGCTGGACGAGATCTCTGGAGACGAGCTCCTCTCTGATGAAGAGGGTCCCGATTTGGACACACCTGGGTCCGTGGAGGAGGAGGAGGAGGAGGAAGAGGTGGAGGAGCTGGCTCCTCCCACTCTGCCACTCCCGCCTGTAGAGAACACAACCAAAGACAGCGGCCCCGATAATAAGAACCAAAAACAGGTCAGCCGGAGCTACGAGTTCACCAAGCAAGCATTCACCCGGGGAAAGGTAAATATTACCACTAGATTTTTGTTTTAAATTTGTATGTTTTTTTTTTTTACATACATATTTACGTATGACTTTCTGGAAAGCTGAACTTAAAGTTAGCTGATAACTGTTGGAGCCTGAGTTAAGTTGACTGGAAATGCAGTTGGAGATGGTTGTGCCTAACATGCCTGCATGCGTGGTGTAGGCTAACCTCCCTGCCTTCTCTCTCAGTCCCACATGGTCGTGTGCAGCTTGTGCAAACGCGACGGTCACCTGAAGAAAGACTGCCCAGAAGACTTCAAGAAGGTGGAGCTGGAGCCCTTGCCCCCCATGATACCAAAGTTCCTTAAAACGCTCAACCACGTCTGTGAGCAGTGCTACAGTAAGTGTGTCTCCGTACGCATATTAGCGATATGCTTCGTCCTTTATAAACTTCTGAACGTTCTGTCTTTGTGATCCTTTCCTATGTCATACCAGGCCTCCAGATGAACTGTTTTTCACTGGTTGCACTAATACTGTTACCATTTTCATTTAATGGTAACATTAGTGTGGTGTAGTTAGTAGGGAGACGGCCCTTCACCCAAAAGGCCCAGGTTCAACCCCACGCCAGGTGTCTGCTCTGCTGACGTGTTCCACAGTTCCACGGGCTATGAGTGTCACACCTCATATTATTAGATATAATTTAATATAAGATAAATATTGTGTGAGGGACAATGACATAAAGAGTAATCAGTGTCCCCTATTGAGACTCATGCATAGTTTTGTGTCATTGTGGTTTACAAACGGTCACAAAAAAATACTCAAAAACATTTTTTTAAATCCAAAAGTAAAATTATCTACAGTGTCTGACCGATAATGACACTTTTTAAATCCTTTTCCAAGCTTAGATCGTTGATAGATTGTACATTACTCATTTCCTATACACACATTTAGACTATCACAAAAGTGTAACTACTTGTTTGGAATCCATAGGCTAATACATAGGTTTATTAATTAAATGAATTATATTTTTTGTTATGGCTGAACACCTAACAACTGGTATACATGATCTCTTTCTGATTTGCTTTGGTCTAATGTTGTACAGTTGATTAAAAGCAAACCTGTTTCTGTAGAGGACTTTGCACCTGATGAACTGGAGGTGGGTGTAAGAGAACACATCCTTCAAGACCTGGAGAACTTTGTCAGAAAACAGTTTGCTGGTAAAGTAAAAGTCTTTCCTTTAAATGTTTGATGTTCAGCATGCCTTCACTGCCTTTGTACACTCTTCCTATCCACCATGAGAAGGAGAGCAGAGCTATGTCTTTAGATAGAAGATAAAAATGCTTAAATCTAATGTTTTAAAGGTGATGTAGGCAGTTTGCTTTTACAACCATTTTGGTATTATTTGGTGAAATTTATATTGCACACCAACAGCTGTCAATAAATCAAATGCTCTGAGTAGTACCCCAGTATCTGAGGCTGCTGCAGGCCCTGAATTCAGCCTCTCAAACATCTCACTGTGCCTGAATCTGACCAGCCAATCAGGACAGCTTTCTGCAAGGAGGCGTCCCTACCTGCCTGTCAATCACATCATGTGCACCAGGTCACTCACTCTCCTACCTGACCAGCAGCCAGGCTCTACCGCTTCAACAGGGCGGATGGTTAATTATGTGAGCCTTGTTTGGAGGGAGGGCTGAAGGGGAGCTGGGAGGGAAGGGGTGGATTTTTTAATATATACTTTCAAATTCTTGCTCATTCTTCCCAAATGTTGCCCTTTTCTGCAAACTTGCCTACAGCACCTTTAAGGAGGTGAAATTAAATTCTGTTAGAATGCCCCTAGTTGGGGTTACTCTTTTCCTATTTACTTACCTATTCTGATTTAATGAAGACAAAGGCATAATATTTATTTGGTCTATACAATCATTCTTTACTGTAACACGGACGAGCAATTGCTTGTTGCATTTAATATGTGTCTCACATTGTGGTTTTCAGGTGCTAGGTTACGCCTGTTTGGATCATCCAAAAATGGCTTTGGCTTCAGACAGAGCGACCTGGACATCTGCATGGTGCTGGACGGCCAGGAGACTGCTTATGTAAGTATCTTACTATCTCATCACTAGTCTTTCAACTATGCAGTCATCCAACCAGCAATCCATCCACTGCCGAAATCAGATTGGCTGAAGCAAGACTGTCAAAAGGAGAAGGATTAAATATGTTTACAGAAGAGGCTCTTTCTGTTTTGGTTGACACACTTCCTTTCCAAATTGCGTAGTGAAAGTGAGGTTTCTAGGGAACCAATCTTAACGGTGATGGTGTCATTCTTCCATAGTCATGACAATCAAACTTTATTTCATAATATGTTGAAGCAAAAGTCCTGACTGTAGTGGCTTTAAGGTTCCAAACTGTAGTATACATGCAGAAGGATATTGACCATAGTCATTTCTGTGGTAAAGGGTTAAGTCAATTTGAGGTTGTGTAGTCCATTCTGGTCTGTGTGAAGTTGTGTCTCGGCAGGGAGGTGCAGACAGGAAACCGAGGCTGTTGCTGTTGAAAGTACAGTTTAATAACGATGTAAATGATGCAGTTTTGTCACAAAAGCAAAGTAGCTGATGAATGAGCAGAGCAGTAATGGGACCAGAGATGTTGTGGGCTGGGTTTCAGAGCCTGGCTACGACTGATGTGGCTTCCTTGGTAGTGAGTGAGATGAGGAGGCAGCAGGACATTGAAAGGATGATGACATGCAAAGTAAACAGGAAGTTGATCTTCCAATTATAGAGGTTTTTGGTTGGTCTTTATGTTAATGTCTTGAGGGTGTGATTTGTTAAATGGGAATTGTCTCAAATTGATTTTTGAGACAACTGAAGATGTCGGTAACAGTAAGGGATTAATTTGCCAGTGAGCTCTATTTGCAACCTTCATTTCATAAAATGTAAATGTTATCTAAATATGTTAACCCTATCAATTCATGATTCTCTTGTCAGGATCTTGACTGCATCAATATCATCGAGAGCTTGGCGAGACTGCTGAAGAAACACCCAGGTTAGGGACAAGGCTTTTGGAAAATACAGGATGTCCAACGCCTAACCCATACCGCTGAATTTAGTTAGTCGTCACTCATTAAATTATATTTATGATTTTGAGTTGTCACATGGTCCGTTTAACGTCTCCTCCTCATCTGTACCCAATCTTTTAAGGCCTGAGGAACATCCTGCCCATCACCACAGCCAAAGTACCCATCGTCAAGTTCTATCATGTTCGCACTGGTCTGGAAGGAGACATCAGCCTTTACAACACACTGGTAGGGCCGTCAGCAAACGCACACACACACACACACACACACACACAGTCTCTCTCTCTTTTTTTCTCACTGAACAAACAGTAGGGGTGTCTGTGTGTTAACACTCTTGGTTCTTGAGGCACTGACTCAAAACATCAGATTATTTTCGAACGCATTGACTCTACAGACCGCCATTTTGTATTTTCAGGCTTTGCACAACACACACCTGCTTGCATCGTACGCCGCCATCGACAAGAGAGTGAAGATCCTCTGCTACGTCATGAAGGTGTTTGCCAAGGTGAACATATTTGTCCAAAAAAACATACCTCAGTCCAAATGTCTTTATTTTGCAGTACGCGGAACGGGTCTCCAGTATTGTGTTGTTATTATTGTTATTTGTCCTCGTTCCAGATGTGCGACATCGGGGACGCATCACGCGGCAGCCTCTCCTCTTACGCCTACACCCTCATGGTCCTGTTCTTCCTCCAGCAGAGAAACCCCCCGGTTATCCCTGTGCTGCAGGAGGTAACACGCATCCGAACCCGAGGAGTTGATCAGTTCGGATGTCTCTGTCTGAAATGATTATTGTTTTTATTTTAGTTGTCTTCTTCAGTGGATTGTGTTTGCTGTTTGCTACAGATTTATGACGGAGAGAAGAAGCCAGAGGTTCTGGTGGATGGTTGGAATGTTTACTTCTTTGATGATTTAGAAGCACTGGTGAGTTTTGTTTTGTTTTGTGTTGCACGCTGTTGGAACGTCTGGTTTTCAAATGAGAATTAGGATTGATTTTTCATGCTGTTACCTGATTTGGCACCTGGCTAATCCTCTGCTCTAATGTTGGAATAAGAGTTAATAACAGGCTTAGAATCCATCTGCCAAGCATCTTTTCCATCTTTGTGTGACAACGTTTTCACACAGTTTCTGATGCTGACCCCCCCACCAGTGGGGCAACATTGAGTACTTTAAGCAATACCTGACCTATATACTGCAAATTCACACATTTTCATATTTTTTAATTATAATATTTTTACTTAATATCTTTTAGTGTTATAATTATGTTCCTCCACTCTCATTTATGTCATAATGTTATGCTGTGTCCTATTATTTGCTACTATAATCTAATCTAATCCTCGTCAATCTCTCTCGTTTTCCTCTAATTGCAGCCCAGTCGCTGGCCGGAGTACAAGAAGAACATGGAGACAGTCGGGGCGCTGTGGCTAGGCCTGCTCCGCTTCTACACCGAGGACTTTGACTTCAGGGAGCATGTTGTCTGCATCCGACAGCAAGCCCGGCTCACCACCTTCAACAAGCAGTGGACCTCCAAGTACATCGTCATTGAGGGTGAGCCTCTGGAGCAGGGCAGGGCCGGGCCGGGGCCGGGCATTTCAATAAGTGTCTGCGCTGATAAGCCAGTACCGGATCATTTACAGCACAGGAAGTGTGCAAGTGTTTCTGCACAATGCTAGCTAGATGCCTAAGATTGTGCTCCTGGTTCAACATTACATTAGTCACATTAGTGATTGTGTATGAAGGAAATGTTTCGTTCCTGTTACATGTGTTAAATGTGCCATAATGACACTTTCCCCCTCTGTTTGCCCCACAGATCCGTTTGACCTGAATCACAACCTGGGTGCTGGCCTGTCTCGGAGAAGTATGATTCCTTCCTTCCTTCCTTCCTTCCTTCCTTCCGTCCTTCATGCAGTTATTTATTTGTATTACCATGTGTTCACATTCCTGTGCTTCTTCTCATCAAAACAGTGACTAACTTCATCATGAAGGCTTTCATCAACGGCAGGAAGGTGTTTGGCACACCGGTCAAAGCCTATCCTCCCGAGTACTCCACTCAGATGGTTGGTATCTGCCGTCAAAACCAAACATTCACATATAGACGCGCCGTCTGTCAAAGCAGTGACATTATCCACGCGTCTTTCCCAGGAGTACTTCTTCGACCCCGAGGTTCTCACCGAAGGAGAGCTGGCCCCCAACGACCGCTGCTGCCGGATCTGTGGAAAGATAGGACACTTCATGAAGGACTGCCCGATGCGCAAGAGGTATAGGTTACCCCCCGCAGCGTATGCCTTGTTTGTAGCAGTGTTAACCCTCGGATTAACGCGTGGTACCGGAGCGTTGTGTTTACGTTGTGTTGGTGAAATGTCGGCCCAGGTCCAAGCAGAGGCGCGACCTGGAGAAAAGGGCAGAGAACTCGAGAGAGGGGCAGGAGTCGGCAGAGGGGTCAAAGGAGCAGATGACCCAGAAGGGCGAGCGCTGGAGGAGACCGGAAGAGAAGCGCTGCTGCTTCCTGTGTGGATCACACGCCCACATCAAGAAGGACTGTCTGCAGTACAGAGGCCCTGCAGGTTCATAGAAAGTTTTATTTATATATATATATTTATATATATATATATATATTTATTTATAG
>OMKK01055972.1:0-14329 GCA_900302305.1 Polymixia japonica | reverse complement strand
GAACATGTATTATAATGTAAGAACACAATTTCTCTTTGCTCAACTCTGCTGACAAGCGCGCGCACACACACACACACACACACACACACACACACACACACACAGACACACAGACAGACACACACAGACACACACACACACACCTCCCATGCCAGGTTGTACCTCTGACCCTAGTCAATGAAGATCTGGCGCTGGGTGAGGACCTGCGACAGCTCCTTCTGGAGCTGCCGGTACTTTTGGTTATCAGGCAAAGAGTCAATAGATCTGGAGCACAGAGGAGAGGCAGCAGAGGTAACAGAGGGGTGACGAGGGACAGGAAAAGGAGGAGGATGGCAGGGGAGTTGAGGGAATAACAGGCAAAGAGAGAGCAGAGATGAAGGAGAGGGTGTAGAGAGGGATTGGGAGAGGAGATGAGGCGAGAGCAGAACAAATGAAGTTCAAAAGAAGGGCAGGAGCGATAGGTGTACAAGGATAACATATCAGGAAAGAAAGTGAAAATATATAGAAAATATATAAAATAAGCAAGGCAACAGACAGAGAGAAATGGGTAGCGCAGGATGAAATTTAAGGACGTGGGTAAGACAGGTAAAACTGGGGACACCGAGTTCCTCGAGACCCTGCTGGTTTGTGGTGCTGTAAAGGGAAGAGCAAGTGGTCCAACTCATCACAACCATCCATATGACATTACCTTAGGCCATTGACAATGTCCTTGGTCTTCCCAAAGTAGATTTCATTCAGTGTGGAGCGGATCTTGTTCTCCATGTCCTGGGGCAAGAAGAGAGACACGCTCGACTTTTAGCACATTTCCTACACGTTTCCTATCAATTTCATTTTGTTTCTAGACCTAATTTTCTTGACTGGTTTTGAAATTTGTTATCTTTGTGGAATGTGATGTATGGTGATGGTGACTGAGCAATATTTCTGTCAACTTGGTTATATCACTCTTTAGCTAAAGATTACTCTTCACAACAACGCATGTCACGCAATGTTAAATGACAGTGGGCCTACAACTATATGAAATATGTAGTTGTATGGACTTTTCAAGACCTGACAATATTATGAGAATTCTGCATAGGAATTGTTTTTCATGACATTACAACCCACTGCAGTGATTTTATCCCATTTAATAGCAGAACAGAATACGTCAGTTTGATGTAGCTTAGTCAACCAGTGGTTGAACAACAATGGCTGAACAAGCATTACATGAGTAGTTCTACTTACTTCCACAAGGCGGCCAATGTTGGCGATGTGTGGTGAAGACTCTCCGACCGTCTCATCTTTTTCCATCTGCGGGCAGAGGAAAACAATTAAACTGAGGGGTGAATAAACATGGAATGAATAAGTCATAGTTGTATGAGTCAACTGGCAGTGGTTTTCCCAACTCACTCTGACACATACATAAATACGTAAACACAAACACACAGCAGTTACCTGTCTTGTCAGGCTGCCGCCCAAGTTCATTGTACCGGAGCCAGTCTTGGTTGTCTGGAGCCACAGCATCACAGTGGAGGTGAGTTTGTAGTGAGCGGTACGCCCGCTGGACTTCTCCTGCAAACAGAACAGACACACAAAACAATCAAGAAACTGCTCTAAACAACCTTTTGCGTTTTTTTGATTGAACCAAGCGAAAGGCAGTGAAAGGAAAAACAGCTTCATATTTGGATACTGACCTGCACCTCCACCACATGGATGGAGTCCCAGCAACCTTTGATCTTCTTAGATCCATCCCCAGCCTTCTTGATAAGGATGACCCCCGCGAAGCCATGATCCAAGTCCCAGAGATACACAGAGGACACACCACCCTCAAAGTACCTGACAACCGCAGACATCAGTAGTCACATGAGAGGGATGTTGACTGTTGTTATACAAGCATAGACATGCTGTTTAAAGATCAGGGGCAGGTATTTGTGGATAGTCTCTAGTATGACTGCTTGTGTGCCGGTACTCACAGGTCTCTGTACTGGTCAAAGGCATTGTTGGCTTCCACCTCAAGTTTCCTCAGCCGGGCTGAAGGCATCGCGCCATCATCAATGGGAGGTTCATACTTATTACTCCATGGGGATCTGATGTATCAAAGTTGAAAACAAATTGATTCTCTCACGTTTCAAACTATGGCGTTACTTTGTATCTAACTAAAGGTTTAGCTGTAATGGCAGTTTTTTTCCTGGCTCATATCCCATTCTGAGATGAATTAATGGTAAAGCATAACTCCTTGTTAATTGATGTTCCCCGTTCATGGTTGAAATGCAGTTGTGGTATCGAACCTGTAGGAGTCGCCGTCTCGGTTGTAATCGCAGAGCAGGTAGTCTTTCCCCACGACCTTATCCCGGGCAATCTTCAGAGGCTGGTCCACAGAGGAGAGGAGGTCCTCACACAGACTGGGCACCTGGAACGCACAACGACAAAAAAGCTCACCACATTAAGACAACTTGTTGTACTACAAAGGCATCAATGCCGTGCATTTGCACACACCCCCTCTCCAAAAACAACCACTGCAACAGTTTTTAGCAGATCTAACGTCTGTTTGTTGTGGATGACCTTATTTGATCCCTTTCAGCGCACATCTTGAGAGAATGAGCAAGCAAAAGAGTAGACTTTTTCTTTGTCAATTTAATCTACCTGAAACAGATGCCAAGTCAGAAAGAAACGGGGGCAAGACTGAAGGAGGAACACTGTGTGCAAGACGAAACAGACCAGACAGGAGGCTCCTGGCATTTGATATCCTTGAGTCATTTTATGTGAGAATTTCTTTCTCTTACATTCCAACTCAACTTGGTAAGCACAAATGGCTTGTGGAAATGGTAGTGAGGGGGGAGAATGAAGACATATCAATGGGAAACATAATATCCAGAGGATAAGGGGCTACAAATTACTTCTCACAGACTGACATGGACCTCTCTCCTCTGTACCCCCCAACTCCCCCCCACCAGAACACAGACACAATGGAGGCCCTGTTTCCCTGACACAGCCCCCCACACCTGGCAACCCTGACGAAGACAGAGAGAGAGGGGGGGGGGGGGACAAAGGCTGGTGGGGAAGGAAAAAAAAAAAAGAGGAAAGAATGGAGAACAGAGAGGTGCAAGCAGGAAAGAGAGCACAGAAAGAGATGAGGAGGTGAACTCAGGTGATTCTGAGCGCTCAGGAGAGAGAGAGCACGTGCAGAGAGGGCGGAGCCAAGTTGCTTGGCAGTCGCAGTGATTGACAGCTGTGCTAATAATCACTAACAACCAGACACAATGCAGCGGGCAAGGAGAGAGCTGACGCCCAAGGGAGAGAGGTTAAAGGTGAAGGAAGAGGAAGGTGAGCGGGTGGGGGTCTGGAGGACAGGAACGGATATCGCCATGAAATAAGGTGCTGTGCAAACACTGGTCAGAGTGTGATTTGATTTGTGTCTGATTCAGCTTAATGTGTCAGATGTAGTCAGCATTGTAATGTTAACTGTTCAAGCACTTCCAGGCATGCAACTGGGCCTCTCGTGTAACAAAGTAATAAGAACCCAATGAAGGCTGTGTTAAGGGTGATAATGCAAGTTGTTACGCGAGCACAGGGAAGGCAGAAAGACTTCCACACTGTGCACAGAAAAATACACTTGCTATATTTGACAATGTGCCTTTTCCCTTGTGGAGAAAAATGGATATTACATGGGAAAAGAAATGCTTAATAAAATGTGCTTAAATGCACACCGCATGTACACAATGATGTGGTGACGCTTTGGTCACACTTGCTTAATGTCTAACACTTTCACATCATCCCTGCAACACACATGCTTGCACTCACTTCTGTTAATGAGTCTACTATAGATCTGTGGAACAAGGCATGATGACAATGCTTGTTTTCAAGTCCTAAGACAAGGAGAACCAATTCACATATCCATTCGCACAATCCCAATTAATATTTCATCCCCTCCTTTTTATATTTTGTCAAAATTTTCCCCCAACTGGGTGGTTTACAGCCTGGCACATGAAGGCTGGATTTAGAAGCTGAGAGGGTTAGTAATCCCACTGAGAACTACCATTGAAATACTTGAATATTTCAGAATAAACTTAACTTCACATTCTATTCGGAGGTTAAGACATAGCCTGAGGTTTTGTGAATAAGAGGATTCATAGAAAACCAGCAGAAAATAACTCACCAGGTCAATGAGGTCGCTTAGGTTCTTCTCAATCTGCTGAGGAGGCAGACGCCTCATCAGGTCCAGGGCACAGTCTAGCTGCTGGTCATTCTAAAAAACAGAGGCAGGTGACATTATTATTACATGACACTGTCATAGCGCACAGTAACACACATGTCAGCTCAAAGCATTGAAAAGCAGCAGCTTTGTCGTCATTTCATTTTACATTAGAAGAAAAAGTTCATTTTCTTTGTGAGCTCAATACTACAAATGGGCCTCTCATTTGTATAGCCCCTTTTCCACTGCAGGAACTTTCCCCCGGAAGTAGGAACTTTCCCCAGGAACTCCACTGCAGGAACCAGGGTCTAAATTAAGTTCCGGGGAGCAAAAGACATGAACCAAAAAGTCCCTGCTCAAGGGGGGGGAGTATAAGTTCCGGGGACTTTGGGTGGAAAAGGGCCTTATGATGAAGTGTATTCAAAAGTGGAAACTTGTATATACATTTTTTTTTAAAAGAAACGTTGTTAAATCTGTTTTTCCCCCCCTCAATGAGCCCAAATTTCTGATGTTAGGTATTAATTTTGCATCTGCAAAGTTGGGGTATGTCTCACAACCCGAATGTCAGAAAGGACATTTTTTTTAAAAGTGTAATATTTTATATAATTATTTTAGGTTTGATTAGGTACAAATAACATTTCCTTCCACATTATACAGTATTCTTAGTTTTGCCAATTATTGCAAAATCAAAATAACTTTGACTTAATCGTGAATCTAATGTTCTTTGTATTGTCTTGCAATGTTTCAGGCAATTAAAAGGCAACTAGCAACTGTACTGTATTTCACACAACCTAAACTAATTTAGCCAATTGATTACACCATTAAAAGCAAACTATGACAGTAGAAGACATATGCTTTGTTGTCAGAAGTACATCCAGACTACACGTATGGAAACAAAGGCATGGGTGGTAGAAGTTGAACAGACAGGGTATTGCAATGAGTTGTAACGATTCTGTTTGGACACTGGACACAAATGGTAAACAAATATATCCTTTTAGCATAATAAATACAATGATATGGACAGACAATATAGAGTTGATGGCAAAAGATGTGTAATGGGGGCCACATAACGTTCTGTAGTGTAGTTCAAGTTGAATCAATTAAGGCCAGACAGATATTACCTCCAACAATATTGGTTGATAATGTTCTCAGTTTTGGTATGGGCTTGATACTGGCACTAGGTCATATCTACAGATATTATCAAAGTTTGTTAGAACAGATGAAAAACAGAAACGCTTTTGTTCGACAAAGTACATCAAGTCTTTTGCACTGCACAGAATTTCTCACTTGAGCTGCATTACTGGGCAATAGACCCTACTCCAATTATGGCAGGATAACAGTAGTAATTTTATCCAATTCTTATGTCATTAAAGTCCCACTCCAGTCGTTTTTTTCTTCCTGTTTTTTTAGAAAAAGTACTTGTGGAAGCAAAGAACAATGATGTGGAGTATTTGAACCAAGTAACGCCTCGCCGCAAAGGTGCAGATCTCAAAATGGAAAGGCTATTTGGCTCAGTCGCAAAGAGGCAGGTGTTCAGAGGGTTTTATAACTTTACAAACAGATGCTATTGTGGTAGGCTAGCCACATCACAGCATGAAACAACGTGATGTCATGTGGGAAATCGTTTTTGGTTCTGCTTAGAAAATTTAATTTTCTACTATAAATACTTCTAAATATCCTAAATGGATATTTTCTGACGTGATTCATTGTGGTGTATGTAGCAACATCTCAAAAACATCAAAAATCAATTGTGGGACTTTAACATTTAATTAGATTCCAAATTGTTGACAATTACTTTTTGATACATTTTCACCATTAACAACTCCATGAAAAGGATGCATAAATAAACATACTGTTTTAAATTGATTTAGGAAAACAAGCCATTTCATTTTAATACTAAAACTGACATGTCACCGATACTATTCATTCTTTTTTTCTTTATGATCTATTTTTGATACAGATACTATTCATTATTTTTGTTGATCTAGTTTTGATCAACAAAACTAGAATATTGGACTACTGCTAAAACGTTTACAGTTCTGTTTACCATTTTGGAACGATAGGGGGACAAACAGAGCTCCTGTATTTCACTGCATGACTGTGAGGAATAATGAAGCCATGCTACATTCTGTATGAGGGTATGAGAGGAGTGAGGCCAGGGGCATCGTACATATTCTAAACCAGACAGCAAAACTCTTTATGCACCTTGAGAATACAGACACAACATTTCTAGGTTGCTGGATTAAACAGTATTGAACAAAAGATTCACAGTTTGTGAAATTAATAGTTTTCATATCAAAAAGATGCTATAAGTACTGGATGTGCCCCCAGGCAGTCTGCAACATCAGTAACTCCAAGAATCACAGGACTGTCTACCACACGAGTTTTTGTTGCAGGAATATTTGACTCGTTTGTTGAAGCTGGTGTTCTTCTACTTGATTATGGTGGATGTGACACCATGGTCGGGTTTATCAACAAGCTACTGTTTGTGAAGTAGGCCCGGCCTTTTGCCAATCCTAAACTACAGTACAAAAATCTTTAAATAAAAAAAAAACCTTCCAGCCATATCTTGAGTCAATCTTTTCCTCGTACAGATGATTTAGGGTGAACGGAATGTCATTTATTTAACTTTTCTTTAACCAGGTAAGTCAATTAAGAACAAATTTTCATTCATATGGACGGCCTGGAATGAAGAAGTAAAGACAAGGCCACATAGCAGAGCCTTCCCCCAGGGGTTTCTCTCACTTAAATATGCAGTTAGCAGCAGGATATCAGTGCGCAGGGACAGACAGGCCAGCTACAACATGAAACCCCTGAAAAATGTGAAGGAAGATGTAGGGGGGTGTAATAACAGAGATGGCCAAAATATGTTTTTCAACTAACCCTACTAACTACATGGCTAGGCTTGCATCAGGTTATTCAAGGCATTATGAAATAGTGCCACAAAACGGACTCTACCTTACACCTAGTTCTTCTTACTAGGTAAACAATCTAAGTGTGTCATCATGACTATACCAATTACAGCATACAACAGGACCTGACATCTTTTCAAGGTTTAAACAAAGCTGTTTCCTTGTAGTGTTAACATTTGCTTTTACCAGCCCAAACATTTCCATGTCACCTTCTGTATGTTATAACAAGACTCTACAATGAAAGAGAAAAATTCAAACCTACATAGGGCCTTTGTTGTACTGGAAATAATGAGTGCTTATTTCTACCATAATAAACCAAGAGAATTGTGTTGTCCATGAGCTATGGCAATCAATAAAGCTAAACACAATGTACAGTTGACCATCGCTAATCTGAATAATTTGGGAATAGGCTAGAGGTTGTATTTGCATTGGAAATTATTTAAAATTGCATGTATCACTAGGGTCATTACCGGAAAACGCACACAATTTATAGAATTTTTTGTTTTTGTCTTCTTTGTTTTGTTCATTACACCTATACTGTAGGCCCATCATTTAGAAGAATGAGATTCACTGCAAAACCATTTGCCAAGGCTTGTCAACGAAATCACTGCATTCAAGTGTGTAGACCTTACTAAGTATGCACAGCTGCTAGCTTGTTTGACAAAAATAACATATAAAAAAGAGAGACCTTTCTTTCTATAAACATTTTTTGCTTAAGGGTCACCCTGAACATACCAGAAGTTTCCACACCATTTCTTCTATGTCTTTTCCTGTCTCTTCCAAGTCGCTTTTTGCCTTTCTTAAAATCTTTCTCAGTCGATGAATCAGCCTGTTCCATCAGACACCTGCAAACCCTGACATTGTGTTTACCAACGCCCCTGTCTCCATGTAAACACTAGCTCAGACCAACAACCCCTGGGGTCAAGAGAAAGCAGTAAAGCTAGGCCAACAGGATGGATGAGGTGAGGCAGAGGAACCGAGGAGTGGGTGACAGAGGGAGAAGAACCACCTGGTCTTCCAAATATATGCACCAGGCAATTCAGAAGATGTCCAAGCACCAAAGTAGACTTTTAAATGTGAATGCATACTGGCAAGATGGAGATCCATCATAATCCATCATGCAAGAATAATACAAGTCAGACAATGTGTTTTGTCAAAAATAAATGAATAATCATCATGTCACAATGACGTGTCTGTTTTTTAAGTCTAAGTGGTTAGGGAAGTAAATAAAACAATAAAGTAATGCAATTGTTGGTATGGCCTTTAGTAACATTCAGTGTTACAGCAAGTGGCAGAGCTTAACAATTCTTTGCCATGGCAATACAATAATAAAAAACTACAAACAAAAGTCAAACTCGCAAGGCAATAAAAACTTTACACATGGGGGTAACCGCTCGTCATGGTAAGGAATAGGAGGAGCAAGCAGGCTTATTATAGCGACAGACAACCCTGCGCTTGTCTATTTTAACCGTGTGTGCGTGTGCGTGTAGGGTGCACGGGTGGTGGGCAGCGGGTTCTGTATGTGTGTCACGGCTACCCTCTAACTGTATCCACCAACTTGTTTCCAATCCAAAACATCCTGTGCTAACTTCATGCTGCAGCCAACAGGGCATCAAGCTGCAGAGGCTAGCTAGCTAACTAGTTGGCAAATGCAAATGCTAGAAGCGATTCGTGTTAAGCCAGCGCATGTTTATCCCTGGCGTTGGTTTTGCAAACTGTGTAGATGCATCTGTGATTAATATGCGTGGATTCGCTACTATTCTCAAGTTACCATCCAGCACTTCCTATAAAAGGACAGCTAGCATTAGCATAGCTTAGCCTGCTAGCCAATATCGCTTAGTTAGCACTAGCCAGCAGCCCCACCAAAAACCCTACCCCATCCCCATTCCTCCAGTCCGCGGCCCTTACCATGTCTGCGGCGTTCTGTGGCGATCTCAGTGGGGGGGTATGATTTCACCGATGACTTAACACTTAAGCTTTATTGTGCTTTTATAAATAGCTCCTCTCGACTATTGTTGTTTTTGTCCCCACCGAATAGAAGATGTTTCTTTTCGCCTCCCTCACAGAACCCAACCCTGTCAGCGAATTCACTTCCTCAACCGGGGTACAGGAAGGAGGCCACAGAAAACAAGTGTCGGTTGCATGTCCGGGTCATTCTAGTCTTTCTCTAAAACAGCCAATCGCAAAGTAGTAAGTAAGGCATTGCCAAGTATGGAAAGAGAGGAGTGGTGCAGTGGGTAAGAGGCATAAGTAATCAGAGAGGGCGATAGATTGATACACCGATGGAATAAAGACTTTCCTGAACCTGCTGTAATTTATTTTTTTATTTTTTTTACGAATTGGAGGAATCAGGAAAGAGCAATGAATACAATAATGCTCTCAAATATGTCTACATATGAGATATAAATAGGCCTACATAAAAAAGAAAAAAAAGAAAATTATCAATGGCGACAGCAATCTCTAAATGTTATTAAAGCAACTAGTCCAAAATAAGATATTCTGATGTTATGTAGAATCAAGTGCACCAATCAAGTTGCATGTTGGAAAAAACTCCTTCAGCACCCTAAACTAACCAATTCATGGGAATTAGCTTTTATTTTTTCCCGATTTTCTGACATTTTTAAATTTTAAATGCGTTTCTGATCAAATGTTGTCCAGTCGCACTCCAGTCTACTGCATTTCCTCCATATAACTGTATTTATATATCTATTTGTATTAATTTTAGGAATTAGTCCAAATTGCCTTAGTCTAAAATAGTTTCTGTTAAGCTTGTCCTGTTCTGTGCTGTAATAAGAGTCCCGAAATTGTCCCTACCCACATTAACTATAGTGTATTTTGCTAGGTTATGTGAGCGATGTACCATTTGTCCACTGGTAACTGATGCTCATTCATTAATTCAAGGTATATAAGGATGAATAAGAATACGAATAATGTTCTTTTACCATTTATTTTACCATTTACCATTATTTTATCTTTCATCATTATTTTTGACACTTTGATAGAATTTAATTCTACTTATTTTTAATTATTCTTTGTTACTCTATGCATATGTGCATTAACGCATTAATTATTCCTTGAGGACCCCAGGAAGACAAGCTGTTACTAAGGTGGCAGCTAATGGGCATCCTAATAAAATAAAGCAATAAAGAGATACACGAATACAAAGCAGTGTGCGCCTACGGCTGTAAGAATGTGTGTCATGGGAGGTCAGGTGACCAGTCTACATCTCGCGATGTTTAGCAGCATTTCCTGACAGCTGAAACATGGCAGATGAACACGCACGGAAATGGGACCGTTGCCTTGCTGATACCGCAGTGAAAACAGGTAATTACCACTTTTAAGTGTCATATTCATGTGTCATGCACAATGTATACTGTATTATTATATTTGGCAAGCAAGCTAGGCTACATATTTGAGTTGGAACTGAGCACTGACTCATTTCGCAAGGACACTTGCTAAACCATGCTGGGAGAATTTACTGGTGAGGTCAACTGCACGCTAATTTTAAAAATTAAATGGTAACGCTACACAATATTTGTTAAAAGGTACGATACATTCTTTATTTCAGTGCACACCACATAAGATTGGAACACTTGGTGTTTTGATAAAACAATAGTCATCTCAGCAACCCTGCATCTTCTTGTGTCCTCTACGTCCAGATCACGTTTGTAGATTTCTTTAAAGGTACAGTGCAGCATTGGTACATTAATATCAAGGGGATCGTTGGGCTTTTTTAAAGCTTTTTTTTAACTTTCTTAATACATCTGTGTTAATAGCTACATATAAAATAAATGACAGTGTGATATTAGTTTTCATTTCTAAAGTCTAAGGCAATACATTTCTGAGTTAAAACAAAATCAAGACTCTAACTAGCACACCATGTAAATTAAGTAATTGGAGTGTGTGTGTGTGTGTGTGGGGGGGGCAACAATATTTCAACACAGGGCAGCACATCTATGCAATTAGAGGTACCCTCCACCGTTGATTATTCATAAACTGCAGTTTCAGTCTGCAAAGTGCCACCAAATAATACAATTGAAAGACACTTAATTGACAAAAACTGTCTCTTTCTAGAACTAGTTTAATTTTGAGTCCAAAACTAGGAACATTCTGTCATTTTGACATGCAACATATGCGTCTCACTTACTCAAAGTTTTCGACCCAGTCAGTCGGACTTACTCAATCTCTTCCCAACTCTATGGGCATGCTTTTTGCTCAAGACTGTGGCACAACTCATTCTGGGTAGTGTAGGCTTTCAAGAAATTCAAGTTCTCACCATGAAACACAACTCCTTGGCCATACAAGAAGCATTCTGTTTGTTTCATCACTGTATTTTATTTAATAAACTGTAACTGTAGGTGCCCAGAAGGTGAATAATCAATCATTGAATGTTTCTTTAAGAACTGTGCCCCAAGATATTGCTATCATTTATTTGCATCTTGAGTCTGAATGAGACCCATGTGCGACCAGAAGTGGCTAGTCAAAAACTAGTTTGAATGGCATGCCTTCCTTCTTGAGTATACAGTATCACTATTTCTTTGAAATGTAATCTGTGTGAGCATGGCTCACGTGCTGGAACGTGCCACAGGGTCACAGGGAACTGCCCTTGCGTAGTAGAGCAAATGGTGGACTTGGACATTATTAGTTGTTGTTTTTTACAATTTAATGTTACATTTTAGCGTATGTGTATATATATTAGGGCTGAGCCGAATGCTTTGGAGCTCCAAAACTTTGTTCGTTGGGATTTGGATCCTAAATTCAGATCCGGATTATTATTTTTTTTGTAAAAGAGAGAAAAAAGGGCCATTCGGGCTGTAAGGGCTTTTTTTGCACATGGTAGATTTCCTCCAAGGTTTTGCATTGGTCTTGTCTGGACTCAAGATGCAAGTAAATGCAAATGAACGATAGCGGCATCTTGAGGCTATTCAGGCTAACTAAGGGGTGACTTCATTCTAGAACATTTTAACCTTAGGTTACCTGGAGTCCTAGACAGCTAAGAATTCACACTAGCACATTTTAAAGTTGGCCAAGTCTGTAGATCAAGATTAGCCCCAGCTTTGTATATTTAAAAATTGAATTCTAGAATTTAGTCTATGGCCAACTGATTTAAAAAAAAAAGCAGATAAATAAGGCCTGGGCCAACTCTAGGGGTAAGGATAACCCTGTCCTAAAACAGTATTGTGCAAAAAGGAGTAATCTTAGTGCAATCTTTGATTGATCGCCATTGCCATGTAACTTCTATCGATACATAGGAACCATCTGTGTACTTGCAAGTACAACTAACTCAGCTTTGCTCAAAGTCTCTTTTCATGCCAAAGTTATCACTTATCATTGTAAAATCTGTTGAAAGTGGAGATAGCCAAATAAAAACAAAGTCAACATGGTTTACATTATTATAGGCCTTAAAACAGATGTTTAGATTTGGTTCACCAAGATTTTTAAAATGTGTGGCTTGGATGGGAATAATACTGAAACAATCAGTCGATTAGTCGATCAACAGAAAATTAATCACTTATAATTTTGATAATCTGTTCATCGTTTTAGTCGTTTATCAAGTAAAAATGTCAAACATTTGCTGGTTACAGTTTCACAAATGTTAAGATTTCATTTCATTATAGAATTATTATTTTGTTGCTTTTTTTGCTCCTGGTCAGACTAAGTAAGCAATCTTAAGACATCTCTGGACTCTGATAACTTGTGATGGGCACGACGGATTAATTGATAATGAAAATTATGAAATGAAAATAATAATTAGTTGCAGCCCTAGATAGGAATCTGAGTGTACAAGCATGTATTATTTTTTTTCTGTTTAGTGCCTTAATGTTGTGCAGGTCTCCATGGTGGTTTCACAGCAGGCAGTGTCACATGTTTGCAGCACTCGATGCTTAAGAAGCAACATGGCATTCATAGCTTAACCTGGACAAACTCTCTATTTCAGTGTCTCTAATCCATTTTGTCCCTAGACAGCAGGATTTTTATTTATTTATTTTATTTTATTTTATTTTTTTATTTATTGTCCACAATATATAGACCTACTTGAGATATGAAGATGTTTTAATCTATGATCTAATTCGTTTTTTAGACAAACATATTCTCTTTTATTTGAATAAGACAATGGGATCGTTTTCACTATCACGTCATCCAAAACCCTTCTTAATAGCCCGCTGGAAATTGGAAACTGGTGCTGAACAGGATGGGGTTGTTGTTGTTTTTTTGTTTTTGTTTTTCACTAAAAAGCGCTATAGCTCTACTTTTCACAGTACTGATGCATTTAAATAAGGAAACAAATCAGTTGATGTAGCTTGGGCTGCAAACTTAACAGAAAAAAGTCTCAAAATTGCAATACTGACTGTTGTGATCACAAGTGTTTGCGATTAAAATCTAGATGGAAAGGTGTTCCTGATGGCCTCTTCAACAAGGAAAATTTGAAGCGTTGCAGACTCCTTGGCCTATAGATCAAGTTGCATCTTGTAGAATATCTTATTTTATTAAAGCTGAGAAAATCCTAACATAAGGATTCACACATATCATAATTCAGAAGGAATGCATGTTTCCCCAGTAGTGTATAGCCCTATTTGTAGCTAAATCCAATTTCCACTCTAGTCAAATATGACTAAGCTTATGTCAGTATGATTCTGAAAGCATTACCTAGTTGATGTAGTCTGCAGAATATATTATTGTGGTATTAAAGTAACAACAATAAATTTACCTAGACCTGTACTTAGGGCAGGCATAATGTACTTGGTATTTTCAGAGGGTGAGGGATTTGCATGTACATTTCATTCCAATTCAGCTCAAATGTTTTTATAAGGATCCATCTCTCTTGGAGACATCTAGACAAAGGGAGAGGGAGCCAAAACGCTTGATCTTCTTGGTTGGTTGATCTCCCCTCATATTTGGCCATCATTCCCACTGTTGGGCAAAAACTACAGGGGAAAAGGAGGATGGCTAAAGAGAGAGAAAGAGGTGGTATTACAGAAGTAGAGTATTAAACTTGTAACAAGTAACTTGAAATGGAAGAAGAAAAGAGAGCAGAATGATGTATTGTTGGTCTCCACCAGTAATAAAGATGTCCAGGATGTTTTTGTTGTTCTTGTGGTCTTGTTTGACATATGTAAGTTGTGTAATAGAGCAGTCTGAGGGTTCTGGCCGAGGCAAATCGGTCATGCTGCATAGCTCTCTGAATCCAATTAAGAGTCAGAGGGGCCCAAATGGCTGTTTTTATGCGTTTCTGGCTGGCCTGGAGTTG
>OMKK01055971.1:0-11980 GCA_900302305.1 Polymixia japonica | reverse complement strand
CCTCTTGACAACTGAGCCAAACAGCCTTTCCATTTAGAGAGATGCACCTCTGTGGGGACGTTGCTTGGTTCAAATAACCCACGTCACCGCTCTATGCTTCCGTTCGACAAATATTTGTTTCTAAAGTAAACAGGAAAAAAGAACGACCGGAATTGGTCTTTAAACCTTTTATTGACCTTTCCATTGACAGTATTATTAGATAAATTATTTTTGTCCAATTTCGAAGCACAAATGACATATGATTACTGTGACAGATTTCCTTTGCAGTGTGGCTATGTGTGGCTTTAACCCTTGGCTAGCCTTGCAAGGCACGGTCCAGCACATGCTCATCCTGCACCAGGAAGGGCATGGTGACGCGCAGCTGCCTTTGCTGCTCCATAGTGCGTTGGATGGTCTCATAGGCATTCGAATTGCCAGACCAGCAGCGACGAGCCACCTATAACATCCAGGAGCAAAACGATTACATCCTACCAAAGATATCAAGGTAAATATCATCTACAATCTGAGTGACAGTGTTTGACATCCTCATTACTGAAGTTGCGATCCTATAAGAGCTTCCTCTCTCTGCTCTCTCACCCCGTTTGAGACGTCCCAGTTGAGCATCAGACTGGCGCGCTTTGCTGCCTCCTCGGAGCCGTCCAGAAGCAGACCGAAACCTCCGTTCATCACCTCACCCCTGGCAAGGGATAGCAAAATAAACACACCAGCTCAGCTGAGGGGTATAAGATGATAAAGATGAATATAAACAGCCCCAAAGAGGAGTATTATTAAATAATCATCACGATGAATCAACATAGCTGACACTTGATATTGCTGACTTGAAGATGGCCTTACCAGCCAACACCTCCACCATTATGCAGGGATACCCATGTGGCTCCCCTGAATGCATCACCAACAAAGTTCTGGACAGCCATGTCTATAAGGGGGGGGGGGGACACAGTAAACAGTCTCTTTGAGTGTTTTAAGGTTATTTTTATGGTATTCCTGTTTTATAAGAGAGTATGAGAGTGGAGATTGGACGAAAAAGTTTGAAGAGGGAGAAGGGGGATTATATGCAACAAAGGTTGACATTAAGGCTCCTATTTTTGGTAATCAAGGCACAAGGGCAGACACACGTGCTAGTTCAGGGCGCTAGCGCACTTCACCGAGGATCTTGTGGTCACTTCGTGGCATGAGGCGCTGGCGCAGGAAACCGATGTCCTTAGCAATAACCTTTTTTAGATTGAATGACCGTTCATTGACCGTTCATGAAATCCATGCCACCGTGCTGTTTCCATGCGTAATGAAGCACACTGACTGCTTTATGTTGGTGAAGACAATTGTTCGCACGATAACCACGTGCGGCATTGCATTCCAGCACTTGACACGCCCTCTTGCTGCGCCCATTTTGGCAAAAGCGAAGTCATGGCGAGCCACGAAATTGCCAAACGGGTGCAGGTGCGCTAGACTTTTGTTGTCTGGAAAATAGGGTCCTGAGTCATTCCCATGTATTGTCGTAGCCTGGTAGGTAGCAGTAGGTGGTACTGAGTAATAGAAACAGAGATCATGTGTGGGCTGCATGTACCTGCGCAAAATGCAGATCCATCATATACATTGGAGGTCTCTCTGAAGGGGCTGTCTGTGCCACTGACATCATGATGGTCTCTGCTGATAACTACAGGAGCCTGCGCACAGCAGCAAAACACACCGTCAACACACTGTCATCTAAAGCTCCTAAATACAGGTTGACCTTCCTACCAGCGGACTGAAAAAAAGATAAAACACCAAACCCAAACATTGCCACGCCTTTAAAACCGTGCAATCATGCCTAGCATGTAAATATGAAAGAAAATCAGTTCCCCATGCACATGTAGCCTCTTACCGAAACTCTTCCATCAGCAACCGCTTGGTTGATAGCCAGTGCAATGCAGACTCTTCCTTTCTGGTCTGAGTAGAGGATTCTGGCTTGGGATCCCACCACCTAAACACAGAGGATAATCACAGGCAATCGCACAACAAATCTGTATGGACGTATCTGTTGTTTGCCCTTCGGATTCTGTGATTACGCAGCTAGTGTGTCCAGAAAGTTACTAACCATGTTGTGCTTTCCAGCCTCTCGAATCCAGCGGATGTTGTCATTATACTGCTGTCTGACGCGTTCAGGCACATTGGCACCAATCTCCTCCAGAACAGAGGCAGCAATATCATCCGTTATCGCGAGGTCTCTGGGGTTGCCAGAGGTACACACCCAGCGAAATGGCCCAAAGCCCAATGAGAAAATGTCCCTGGGGAAAAGACAGAGGAAGACAGAGATCAAGGACAGTTTAATGGAAGGAAAGGAAAAATATGTTGACCGTTTGTTGGGTTCGCTCTTTCAAGAAATTGCGAAGTTCTTTCGATGTTTCAACCTCCCAGAGCAGATCATCGTTATCACTATCGATGGTTCGACCTTAATGTTCAACAGAATCATGAAACAAAGAACTAACCCCATAATGTGCTGAACATAAGAGGGGTATCGGAACTCTGTTGCTCCACCACCGGGCTTCGCTACCTCTGCCCCTGAAGAAAGACAAAAGGTGAACACAAGCCTCTTTATCAACCTGACATGGACTGAAAGACTACTGGTTATATCTTCTCTGTGTGTGTGTGTGTGTGTGTGTGTGTGTGTGTGTGTGTGTGTGCGTGTGTGTGCGTGACTTTGTTTTGCAGGGCTTACCAGCTCTCTGGGCCTCCAAGAGAAATGCATTACCATAGTCCCAGAAGAACATGCCCACATCAGACAGCTTGTTGATGGCTATTACATGTCTTCGGAGGCTGGAAGAGTATGTGAAGCAACCAATATTGAACCAAAACAGCATTTATCTATATATATATATAATCCGGTCGTAACCCCATCTTCCTGTGTCATGTTCCTGACCTCTCTTGGACTGCGGTTCGGAAACGGCTGGGATCGGTGGTCATGAGCTGGTTAGCCTGGCGGAAGCTGAGCTGGGCTGGGTAGTAGCCTCCACTGAATGGGTTGTGAAGGGAGGTCTGGTCTGAACCCAGATCCACTAGGAGCTCCCCCGTCTTTTCATATTCCAGCAACAGCCTCTCCCTGGCAGGGACAGCCGGACACAGAGGTCAGGAAACAGAACAGAACAAGAGTCTTAATGGAAAATAAAATACAGGATGGCCAGAGCTGGGCCACGTCTGAGTAGCTGGAGATTTTCGCTTCTCACTCACCATAGGTCAACAATGTTGCCATGGTAACCCAGACTGAGAGGGGTCTTGGAGCTCTTGGCCTCTCTGTAAGACACAAAATAATAACATCTGTCACAGCAGATGAAGTAGGTAAAACAGTCATTGATTAAAAGTGTGTCTAGGTAGGATTATATCCTGCCGCCTCTTCTTCGTGATTAATGGGTGTTGGCTGCAAATATGGAAAAAATCCCATTAAAATGTTCAAAAGACATAGGCATAGCATTAACTGGCATTAGAATTAAGTTACAAAACAACAGCCATTCAGCAAGACTGCAGAGTTAAAATGGCTGCCACTTAAAACTGCAGTGACAAGGCCTAATTATCACGGTCATTAAAGTAGTAATGAATCTATCCACAACAAAGTTATGATGCAAATCATATTAATGTTCATTTCTACATATGCAAACGCCTTTTAAGCTGCTATGTGTGAAATGCGAAGGTTCAGTGAAACATGATCTTCACCACAAATGTCTGCCACTTCAGGTCAGCCAGTGTATTATTCCCTCTTTTCTAAGACATGTTTACAATCCCTGACCTGTCACTAAACCCTTCCCAAGAATCTGGGCACCTGTAGTGTGTGAGGTTTTTGATGGACAGGGGAGAGGAGAAAGGAGCTTGTTCTGAACTGTAACGGCTTGTTGTTGTAATTACCCTTCACCATTGGCACGAGGCAGAATTTCGCACATAGCATCTTTAAATCTGAGTTACCTGATGCGCTTGATGCAGTGGTCCATGCTACTGGTGATCTCCATTAGCCAGCCCTGCTCATGTCTCTTTCTAAGAGGAGCCTCATCCACCTGCAGAGGATGAAATTCAGACAATCACATCACAAAAACAATCATCTAGTACTGATCTACATAACATGTAGCGAGCGTCAGCTGTTAATGACTTGATGAGAACTGACCTCTGCGATGACCCCCACACAACCAGCAATGACAGCAGCTTTAGCCTGAGCTCCACTCATGCCACCAAGACCAGAAGTCACAAAGACACGCCCCTTCAGGTCCTCAGAACCCAGGTACCTCCTTCCCGCATTCAACACAGTCAGCTATGTAAGGAAAAGACAAATACATCAAATAAATGTCCAAAAAGTGATCACACCCTACGACTAATTATAACGTAAAAAGGTAGTGGTTCAAAAACATGTTGCAAAACCTAAAGGAAACACATTCTAGTGTGTCCTGTGTATAATATTTCATTTTTGACAGACCATTGTGCCATGAACAATCCCCTGAGGCCCAATGTAGCAGTAGCTTCCTGCAGTCATCTGACCGTACCTGAGAATGGACAAACAAATAAGGTACGTCAACACATCCGTGCCCACATAATAAACACAGCAATATTCCCCCGTCTCCCCAGCACTGCAAATAGACACAAATAACGGAGAAACCAAATTAAAAGCACCTTTAAAACTTACATGGAAATGCCAAGGGCAAACATCTTTTCATACTGATCTCTGGAGGAGTAATTTGGAATAACCTGGGTGAAGTAAAGAGATGAAGATCAACCCAATGAAAGTGTGGTGAAATCACAAAGAGTGGTTTGTTATGGAGTCAGATATGTGCTGTGTATGTACCCACCATGCCGTTGGTGATGATGGCGCGGGGTGACGAGGGCAGGCTGGGGAACAGGCCCATGGGATGACCACTGTACATCACCAGAGTTTGCTCCTCTGTCATCTCACTCAGGTAGTACATCACCAGTCGGAACTGCACTCACGCACACAACATTTAATGCTGTTTCGTATACCATACCGTTACCTTAGGTATTACCTGAACACATGCTAACTCAGGGCTTACCTGGGCCCAGTTGCTAAACACCTGTCCATTTCCTCCATAGGTGACAAGCTCCTGTGGAAACTAGAGGGTAAAGGTAATGAAGTTGTTAAAGCTGTCATGGGGGAAATTCTAACTACTTGCTATGTTCATACTAGCTGAGATGCTTACCTGTGCAACTGCAGGGTCCAGGTTATTCATGATCATGAGCATGATGGAGGCTGCTTGACGCGTGCGACATGGGTACTGATCTATCGGGTACGCTCTAAAGAAACAGAAATAAATTCATACCGCAATTGTCATGAAACTGAGAAAACAGACAGTACCGCCATCGGAAGAAACTTGAGTTGACTCTAGTGTGCAGAGGGGTCATCGAGGCGTCTCACCTCACGCTTATATTTGGGCAGAAACGGTACATGTAGATGTGCCCATACTGCCGTAGCTCCTGAGCAAATTCTAGCGCCAGTGTTTCATGGTGGGAGGGGGGGAAGTAACGCAAGGCGTTCCTCAAGGCCAGCTAGAAGGAAGAGAGCTCTGGGTTAGAGACAGTGGCGCAAATCAACGTCTGAAAAAAACAGGGCCGTGAGTCTGTCATTTCTTTGTTCTTTGTTTTCCTTCCCAATCTTACGCTTCCCTTATCTCGCTTAATTATTGACTGTGGCCTTTGCTCTCAGTTGAGAACCTGAAAGAGTAATCTATTTTTTTTTGGGAGAACACACAAGTCGGCAGCAGTGACCCCCATAGCCAGGGCACAGAGCCAAACGTGACATGGCGTCGAACGTGCTTCCACACATGGCCGACACCTATTAGATCAATTTTCAACCTTAAAAATATTCCATTGTTGTAACCTCTTCTTGATCACCAATGTCAATTTTACGATTATCTCCGTAGGTTGTAACTCAGAGTGTCATTTTCACTTTGGATGGTTACGTTTTGAGAGCAGACCAAGTCATTCCATATACATGAGCCATGCTTCTTGGCTAAGGTGCATTTTAGATAACAAAGTGAGATGTGTCTTTGCTATCCTATATACAAGGGTACAATTATTTTATCTGTCATTGCAGATTTACAACTTGGAGAGCAAAATAGGTAATCACATTCCTGATATATAAGCTTTTTTTTTTGTTTGTTTGGGTATACTCACCCGCTCCTCTTCTGCTGTGAGGTTGGGTGTCCTAATAGGCGCATGTGGTACACTGGGGTCTCTGCCCCGGTTAGGTGGTAAAGGGTCCAGGGGCAAACCGCTGCATATCTCCTTTAAACTAGACATCCTGGTCAGCATGCGCAGTCACACACAGAGACAGAGATCACAGTGGAGATGACCAGGCAGCTTACAGCCTCGCCGCAGACGGTTAACTCTAGAAAGAGATTTGGCTCTGTGAGGAGGTTTGGGGTGGGGTAGAGGGTTGAGGTGGATCACTCAGTTGCTAGTTGCCCGATTGGCTCTTTGGCCTTCTTTGCCCTCCACAACCCACCAATGATAAGCCACAGCTTGAAAGCGGTGTTTGGTAATTATTGATCCTGAAGGAGTTTGGTGTGGACAAACACCGTCACAAACCTCTGACCTCTGATGCCAAGACATGTAAGACAGTTAAACAAAAACCCATTTCATAACATTTGGATGGGTCAATATTACTATACATTTCATAGCCAAATACAAAAAACTGAAATTGGAATAGGTTAAACTGGAAGGAACACTGTCTATACTTTTTAAGTTACCATCTGGTATCATGGTTGTGCTCACACGGGTTCTAATGATGCTAACATGTGATGATTGCTCTTCTAGGCTGGGTAGACTTGTAATTGGGTCAGTACAGCATGTGATCATTATAATTTAAAAACAAGGCCCCACAAGAAGAAGATACATAATTTATTATAAAACATTTTTCACCTCAGCTCATGATTATTCTGTTACTTTGCAAGCAAATGACACACAACTTGGTCCACAAAAAGATACAATTGAACTATGTTGACAAGACTCTCAACTCTCTCAACAAGACAACAACTCTGAAATCATTTAGCAGGACATGGGGTCAAGGGCAACTGTGAAGACAAACTATTTCAGATTCCTTAATGGAGAAGTGCTGTAGGTTTATAGTCTCACTGACAACTTCATCAGTAATGAACACCACCTGGCATACATTATCACAGAAACAATGTCATGTAAATGAAAACACATGTTCAAGGTTTTCCCAGTAATCGTAAAGTTTCAGTTTCAGAGGGTGTAATGGAAAAATGCAGAACAGTGAACCATGATTGTTTGTCACAGGACATGGATGGGGAGAAGTACACTGCACCACAGACTGCACGCTCCGCTCGGGCCCCTCAGCTCCCGACCAGATGCAAGATTCTCTCATTGTATCTTCCCCGAGCCCCATGGCGGTACAATCCTTAAAATAAAGGATTATACAGCCTGTATCGCATCACTGTAAAGACAGTAGGCGTTTTCATTCTTTGCACGAAATCAATTAAAAAAAAAGCCACTACCACTATTTATCCATAAAACCAATGGAATTAGCAATGACAAGAACCTACTGACCATTAAAGGTACTATATACGATATTCAGCCACTAGATGTCGCACTAGAGCGCCAGCATCTCAGACCAAAACAAATGGGTGCGTTGGTCACATCGACGCACACAAACTAACACGCACATGCGGCCGGACCAGCTACCAAAACAAAGCACAGAGGAGCTCGGATTACAAGACAAACAGAGGGAGTGTGACTTAATTCTCTGCTCATGACGCCATTACTCCGCTATACATTTACATAGCAAATAGTTGTTTGCTGCTATATCAAAATGTTCAAAATATCGTATATAGTACCATTAAGGGGGCCACTGGGAGGGGAATGGGGGGATTATTAGCTTTCCACTGAGCTGTCTGAGGGGGAGTGTGTGGGGTCAGCAGAGGTCGATGTAGGTGTGGGATGTGAGTCTTGCGCAGAGGCAGAGGTAGGGTTAGAAGTTGAAGTTTCCGCAGGGGCAGAGTCTTGTGAGGTCTGTTCCGTTTCAGGAGAGCTCTCTTGTGTCTCCTTCTCATCTTCCTGAGGGTACAGCTCAGGGTAAAGTTGCATGCACTGCTGCATGGCCCTGAACTGCTCCAGGCAGTCTGAGCCCTTAACCTCCTCCTTACTGTAGTGGAAGCAGGAGAAGGCCTCCTTAAATTCGGTCCCACACGGACCGCTGGCCATCCCACCTAGGCAGGGGCAGTTCCAGTTGATCTCACCACTGGGAAGAATCAGACCTAGGATTAGAAAGGAGGTTGAGGTTAAGACGTGCCTTCTGTGGATATCAGGCTGCTTCAATGTAAATGAGGTAAACATGCCTGCCTGTCATAACAACCACAGATTTGCTTAGTGCTCCTCACCTGCAGAATGACTGATAATATGAATTTGCATATGTGAGAACAGGGCCAGATGTCCACTCCAACATTATTTATTTTCCAGACTTCAGATCAGGATGTAATTGAGAGTACATACAAGGGTTTATAGGAGTGGTTTTCTTTTTAGACACTTAGATGACTGGAGGGGAAAAGCTACGGGCAGTGGCTTGCTGCCTTTTAAAGCATGGGAACTTGGACTAGGCCTCACCTCTCTCTTCATAAGGGTCATTGGGATCCTCCTGTACAAGCTCGGCGCTGCTGGGTGTTGCATGATCCTCCTTGGTGACAAAGATAATTCGGTCCTTACCTGTTGTACACAATGTGGTGGAAGAATAATGTTAACCAAGTGGCAGTCCTGAGTTAAAGGTTAATTCAGGCCATTTTTTGACCTGGACCTCATCTACTACATGAGAACCTCATCCAAACCAGATTGATTGACCAAATGGGCATGTACATCAAAATGATATGAAAATAATATGCTACTGCTCATGTGTAATGATATTATTATGTTCAGTTGTTTCTACTCCACATGAGACTGTGTGGTATTTCAGAATACATCTGCATACATGTTGTGGTCCAACATATCAATGTATTTTAGTGATTTCAACATTTCACCAGTTCAAACAACCACCATACTGAAAGCATGGGATTGGACAAAGCACGGTTATTTAAGTGACATGCAGGTAAAATGCAGTTAGTTATAAGGAAATTCCTCCTTAAACCAGAACTAAAGTGTTATTCCCATCATGGATTGTTGAGTCTAGACTTGTATTCTCTGCCAAATCCAAAAACAAGGGATTCAAGACTCTCTTCGTGATATCAAGAGGTAAATCCTTGAGTTGCTTTACTGGCCGTGAGACAATGGCACAGTGACTCAAGATGATTTTTATAGGATGTAACCCATTTACAGGATAATAACTATGAACAATATAGCTCATTTAGGTGGAAAGGTTCAAGCATTCAAGCCTGAACATACAGGTAGCTCCCCCATTCATTTTAGGGCAGGTTCAGGTTTTGACAGTATTGATTCTCTGGGTTTTAGCTTTAAACAGTGTTGTCATCCGTGTAGCTTCAATTTTGACCTCATATTCCATTTTTTTTTCATTCGAACTAAAACTAGGAAACGTGGGTAAAAACTTGCAAGATAGATTGCATGCACAACATGGTCACTTACCTTCCTCCCTGACCGACGACATTTCTTCACGTTGTGAATGTCAAATCTCCACCCGTGATGTAATAGCAACGGTGGGAAACCTACTGGGGGGGACTACGTTTTGCAAAGTATTTCACTGTATCTGAAAATATTAGGTGTTTTCACCGACCAGCTATAATTTGTTTCACAACTACCCTTGAATTCATACAACCCACGTTTGGTTAAGTGTGCGTGATGGCGTCATCGCATGCGAAGGACCCCTTAGATGCCTTTTCTAGTTCCTGACAGATTCATCGCGTAATTGTAAACTACAGAAATCAAATGCAGTACTCACGTGGGACCTGTACAGAAGGCATTTGCTTTCCAAGAATTTCCAGGAAAATGTATTTACTGTATTTGCTGTGGTGCATATAAAACAACACTAGTGCAAGCCATGCAGGTAGAGGTTGGGGAGATGACATTGGAAATGAGAAGAAAGCAACTGGCAGTTACATATTGGGTAAATCTAGAAGGTCATGGGGATAAACATCCAGCAAAAAGAGTGCTTGAACCATGTTGAGAAAAAAGAGAGAAGAATGACAAAACGTTTTGGATGGGTGTGGGAAAAAGATGCTTTAGAAATGGGGGTGTTAGGGATAAAGTATTGTCCAACAGTTGTGTATTCTGCTGTACCTCCACGGCTTTTGCCATATCCTGAGGTAGACCTAAAGCTACTTGATGAGATTAAAAAGAATCGAGATGAAGACATAGCAAGGGAGAGTATTGTATCAGCTCATATTGAATCTAATTATTATGGATTTATTAACATATTTACAAATGGGTCAAAAGAAGCAGAGCTTGGAAAGGTAGGCGCAGCGTTTGTTGTACCGGAATTTGGTATAGAGGTGAAGAAAAGAATAACAGATGACCTTTCAGTATACAGTATACAGGGGAGATGGTTGCTCTCAGTCTAGCATTACAATGGGTGGAGGAGGTGAGACCCCTTCAGGTTTTGATATGTTCAGATTCAATTGCAGCATTGAAGAGTATACAGACTTGTAAATCAATCAGACAGGACTTACTGTGTGAAATGTTGATGAATTCAGAGGATGGGAATGGTAGTAAAGTTTATATGGATTCCAGCGCATTCCAGAGTTGTAGGAAATGAAAAAGCTGACAAGTGCACACATAAAGATATAGAAATATTGATGTAAGCAAAGCAGAAGCAAAAAGTATAGTGAAGAAACAAAATAAAAGTAAATGGCAAAGTAAATGGGATAAAGAAGTGAAAGGAAGACATTTGTATAATGAAACAAGAAGTTCAGGGCGATGCAGGAAAGAGGAGTCAATAATCACTAGGATTAGAATGGGTCATACAGGGTTAAATAGTACACTTCGCATTATGAAGAAACATTCTAGTGGGAGATGTGAGTATTGTCAGAAGACTGAAACAGTGGAACATGTATTGTTGGAGTGTTTAAAATACAGAGAAGAAAGATTAAAAGAGGAGCTGAATAGAAAAGGGGTACAAATGAGTGTTAAGGAAATATTTGGAAAGTCATCAGGAGATGAGTGCTTTCATTTTGTGTTTCAGTTCTTAAGAACAACAGTATTGATGAATAGAGTATGTAAGTTTTTGTTTTCCTATTTTTTATTTTATGTATTTGTTTTATTAGTAGTGTTAGTTGCCCCGGTTCATATTCCTGTTCACATTCCTGTGCAGTAGGTGGCGGTAATGCACCAACAAGTTGTTTGCCAACCGCCAAGAAGAAGAAGAAGAAGAAGAAGAAGAAGAAGAAGAAGAAGAAGAAGAAGAAGAAGAAGAAGAAGAAGAATCGAGCATCGAGCATCGAGCATCATAATGGGGAAGAAAGGGGATTTATGTGCCTTTGAACGTGGCATGGTTGTTGGTGCCAGGCGGGCTGGTCAGAGTATTTCAGAAACTGCTGATCTACTGGGATTTTCACGCACAACCATCTCTAGGGTTTACAGAGAATGGTCTGAAAAAGAGAAAATATCCAGTGAGCGGCAGTTGTGCGGACGAAAATGCCTTGTTGATGTCATAGGTCAGAGGAGAATGGGCAGACTGGTTCGGGATGATAGAAAGGCAACAATAACTCAAATAACCACTCGTTACAACCAAGGTATGCAGAATACCATCTCTGAACGCACAACACGTCGAACCTTGAAGCAGATGGGCTACAGCAGCAGAAAACCACTCATGTCAGCTAAGAGTAGGAAACTGAGGCTACAATTCGCACAGGCTCACCAAAATTGGACAATAGAAGATTGGAAAAACGTTGCCTGGTCTGGTGAGTCTCGATTTCAGCTGCGACATTCAGATGGTAGGGTCAGAATTTGGCGTAAACAACATGAAAGCATGGATCCATCCTGCCTTGTATCAACGGTTCAGGCTGGTGGTGGTGTAATGGTGTGGGGGATATTTTCTTGGCACACCTTGGGCCCC
>OMKK01055965.1:0-11290 GCA_900302305.1 Polymixia japonica | reverse complement strand
AGAAGCTGGGCGAGTCGGCCCCCACGGGGACCTCCCCCACCACCAAGCCCCCGAGCGAGTCGCTGTCCCCCAGCATGAGCTCGGACAGCCTGTCCACCTCCACCTCCATCTCCTCGCAGATCTCCAGCACCACCTTCGAGAGCGCCATCACGCCCAGCGAGAGCAGCGGCTACGACTCGGCCGACATCGAGAGCCTGGTGGACCGCGAGAAGGAGCTGGCCACCAAGGTGAGAGGAAACGCCGCGCTGTAGTAACAGTTCGGGACGAGGAGGACATTGCGTACTTTTAGAGACGGTAACTACGGGCTTCCCCTCCGACTGACTGGATTCTCCTTTGTTCTTCCACAGTGCCTGCGCCTTCTGACTCACACATTCAACAACGAATACAACCAGGTGTGCAACAGCATCAGTGACTGCAAGGTGAGATGAGAATAAACACTAAATAAACACTAAAAAACAACAACATTTGATTGTTCTTTATGCAGGGTCTGCTTGGGAGATAGAAACCAATGTTTTCAATGTCTCTCTCTCTCTCTCTGTCTGTCTCTCTCTCTATGTCTCTCTCACACTCTCTCTCTCTCCCCCTAGCTGTCTGACATCTCACCGATGGGTCGCGATCCGTCTGTGAACAGTTTCAGCAGTGCGACCCTCACCCCGTCCTCCACCTGCCCTTCTCTGTCCGGCTCCATGGACCAGAAGTAAGACTTCCGCCGACTCGATTCAAACCTTTTGTCTTTCGAGCAGTTCATACAATTATAGGCCGCGAACGCTTAAATCGCCTGGTGTATCAAACGTTGCCAGCAAGGAACCATCTTACCGTCGAAGCCAAACCACGGTACATTTTCATAACTTTAGGCTAGCCAAAACTACAGAACGGCGCTGTTATGCTAACTTGGTGTGGTTTTGTTCTTAAGGACCCCAGAGAATAGCTCCCGCGCCTCCAGTCCGTCCTGCTCGGACTACGAGAACTTCCCCATGGTGCCCACGCTGGAGACCTCTTACCTGGCACGAGCCGGCAAGAACGAGTTCCTCAACCTGGTGCCTGACATCGAGGAGATGAGGCCGGGGTGAGTACAACATTGAACTGTCTCCTCCTACGGTGGATTTTTCTAACAATGGGCCAAATAACACGCACACTGCAGCCCTCACGGTACAAAAATAGATGATCCTGTTTGCTAACTCAAGCAGAACTGAGGTAAATTGATTCGAGCTAACCCGAACTGAATTGATCTGATTCCGAGCGCACCCCGTTTTCAACCGGTGTTTTATCGACGCATCAAAAGACTCTTATTTCTCTGTGTTCCTTATCAGATCGGTAGTATCGAAGAAGGGCTTCCTAAGCTTCATGGAGCCGCGCTCCAACTCGTGGGTGAAGCACTTTGTGGTTGTGCGCCGGCCCTACGTCTTCATCTACAACAGCGACAAGGACCCCGTGGAGAGGGGCGTGCTCAATCTGTCCACAGCACAGGTGGAATACAGCGAAGACCAGCAGGCCATGCTTAAGGTAGGCGTTTTAGCCGTCCGATCGATTGTCTTAAGTCATAAGCAAGTCTAAGTCGTGCACTTACGAGACCACGTCAAGTCTCAAGTCAGCAAATTTCATTATCTTGTCTCTCTCCATGTCTGCTACTTATTTTAAGGTATGTGCTATTGTTAGATCGAAGAACTATTCCAACTATCCTTGTACACAGAAAATAGTGTTCATACTTCTTTTCATACCTTTGTCAGCATCTAGTTGTTTTCTGAACAACCAGGCATCTCCTCTCCTCTAAACCTCTAAAGAGCTTTGTGTTAATGACAGCTGTGGGAGACCACACAGAGGTGCAATAGAATATAGTTTACTGTTAACTGGGTCAGGTAGAAATTCATTCATGAATAAATTGCAACACTCTTCAAACTTCTGTTTCACATCAGTATTGGTTATTTTAATTTCTCCCTGTAAGTCTGTAAAAAGGAAAGGAATACTACTCAGGATTACTTAGCATTTAAAATACTTTATTAACATGTTTGTATCATGGAATTTCATGCTGAATATAATTAATTTGGGGGGGCTTTACTTTTTCACCTACTAAATGCGTGCAGAGACTGACACGAGAACTTAACCACAAATACTACTCAGAACTGTCTATGCTCCGTTCATTGCTCGTTACACTAAAGGTTTTTGCCTCTAATGTTACCCTACGGATCACCCCAAGACAGTTGCGGTGACGCCGATATCTCACGTTGCTTTTCCCAGACTCCCAACACATTCGCCGTGTGCACAAAGCACAGAGGAATCCTCCTGCAGGCCAACAACGACAAGGACATGAATGACTGGCTGTACGCCTTCAACCCTCTGCTAGCAGGAACGATAAGGTACGCACTCTCCGCATTCACACTGCACTTAACGCGACGCGACCTTCTTCCGAATCACACTTCGTCTCCCTCACTACAAATAAAAGCCGTGTTGTGTCCACAGATCCAAATTGGCGAGGAGGCGCAGCGGGCTGATGAAGAACTGATCGAGGGGGGGGGGGCGACCTGCGAACAGGAAACCGCGGCTCCCATTCTTCTAAATACCCTTTGAACATACCAAGTGTTAACACTTTATTAATCATTGTGATTCTTGACGGTTTTCTCTTGTACGTAGACCTGTGGCTTAAGTCTCCTCTCAAGCGACTAAAAATTTCATTTCCTCAAACGACCTGCCTCCCCTCCGCTGACCCAGCTGTCCCCCCCTCTCTCTCTCTATTTCTCTCTCCCCTGGCTTTTTGTGTTCTTATGACGACGTTTTGGTCTTTTTCCGTTCAGCTTCGTTGCCATTCCCTAAACCCTTAACTAGTAGCATGTTGTAATAGTCAACTTGTGTGTGCACGATTCTTCAGAAACAGGTTCTGGCCACTCTATTTTTCAGTTTACTAATCGTCTGTAAAGATTGTCTCTATCAGTGTTACTTGTCGGTCAAGAAGAGTTTTATTTTTGATCCTTTTTTGTGCCCGCATGACAACTGCAGCAGTCCTCAGGAGAAGACCAGGTTGCTTACTCACTACAAAAAAACGCTTACAGATACAGTCGAGGGTACAATGAAGGGAAAAAATAAATTGTTACTCCAAGTGAAATCAGTTTACGCTCTCCTACAGAAAGCAAAGCTGGCTTAAGAACTATTGCTGCTAGTAATTTATTAGGTTTTCATGCTCATTATGAGACTGCATTAGGTCACTGCCTCTTCCTAAAATTGAATCTATCTCCCCTGTCCTACCCCCTTTCTCAGCCTTTAGAGTCAATAAGTGAACAGAAAATCAGTCAAGGTCCTCACTCAGACTTCAACAACGGCAGCATTGGATTTCCATTGTTTTCCATGCGATAGTTATATCCCACTCTCCCACCCCTGTATATAGACCACTCCGACCCCAGTAGTGCTGTCAGTGAGTGATTACTTGCAAAGCAATCATGCCTATGATATGTGTTGTCATTAAAAAACAAAAACCACAAAGATCATTGATATCTCAGCGGTTAAAAACACGACGGCAGGTATGTCTCTGCTGTTTCGCCACCTCACCTCTGCTGTATAGCTCAGTTAAACGGAACATACCAAGTCACAGAAATAGGATTTGGGGGGGGTGACGAGGAGGAGTCGGAAGGACAGTACGCCGAGGAGAATATCATTTGTACATATGTTCTAGGATCAGTGTGGTAGTTGCCTCTCATTTAAGACATTCCTCTCAGATATTTTAGCTCTCAGCACTTTTCTTACACCGACGTGTTAAGGTTCGTCGCTCAGAGAACAACGACATTTGCTAATGTTTTCTTCTTTTTTTTTTTTCCATCACAAACTCGTGATACTGAAGACAAAACACTCGGTGGAATACGTTAGTAGGAGCCGAGGGAATGAAGGAGGGATGTTCTGGCCTTGACCCTTGCAGATATTAGGTGAAGGCTCTAGCACATTGCCTTGAGGACATAAACGTGTATGACATGGCCTGTGTCAGCGGTCCATTTACTGTCGCAGCAAAGTGTCAGGTAATATCTCTAAAAGTGAAATAGTTGTTGCTCAACAGGGTGGATTGATGCACCATAGATCTCCATTTGTTATTTTTCTTTTTGCATTCTTGAATCTAAACCTTTTAGCTTGGATAACTCTCACTGGGATGATATTGTTTGGGGTTTTTTCTTTTTAATTAATATTGTTTATTTTGTATTATGTGGTTATTCCATAGTACAGTTTGATATATGTGAAAGATGGCATTTATTTCTTGAATTTTATCCAGCTATATAGATGTTTAATCTTAATTTGCACATTAACACATAACTATAGCAAGATGAGGGAAGATCAGTCATATTCAGTCCAGGATCATCTCTCAGCATCATCTGAATATGACACCTTCATACTGGAGAAATGATAAGAGAGCACATACCTTGACAAGGCCGCGCTAGATAGCTGTGCGCGGTATGTTGAGTTTTACTGTGTGTAGTAAGGTTTACCAGAAAGAAGTCATATCAAAGGGACAAAATATTCTCGAAGCTTTTTTCTGATATTGTTTGTGAAATTTTTGCTCTGTACATTCTAGGTCAAATGCGCCCGCTAGATTTGGGCCCTACTTATACTTATGAAATGACATAGCAACGGTGCCTCTGTCTTTTTCAATGGTAGCAATGTAGTGTATGAATAGTACAGATGGGTATGAAGAGACTCTGGCCAACCAACCAGTAGTATGCCTATCGTACTCTTAAAAGGGACAGTTACGTTTAGATGAGTCAAGACAGAGACACTAGTTCTGGGGGGGCGTTTAGTACTTACTTATTACAAGTTTTAGACTGAGCGAATTGGCTACATAACTTTATTGTTTGCAGGTGTGAGGACAGGCACCCTTTTCTCAAAGAACAAATGAAAATAGTTCAAAGGCGCCAACCTCAGGTCAGCCAGCCTGTTGGTCAGAGAAACACAAAGCTTTCTGTTGGATTGTTGGCTTCTGAGAAATGTGTTCCATGTCGAGGTGCACGCAAACATAAAGATCCACGGGGAAATGAATTCTTTAAAACCGTTGCAGACCAACTTCTATGCACTGATCAAAGCGCAGAATTTACCTCACATTAACCTCACTGTATTGAACAATGACATGTATGAGCTAATATTAACATATTGATATGAATACTTGTCAGAGCAAAAATTTTCATTTTGGCTACTAATCTGTAGAGGTATATTATTTTGGATTGTGGTATTTATTGTTTGCAATGTATATATTAGTTTGCAGCTCTTTGCACATATTAATAAAAGGTATAACTAACTGATCAAATAAAGTCTGTGCGATCTAGTTGTTCTACTCAGAATGAACCAAATGATGGTGTGGCAGCCTCCTTCAGACTGACCTCGGAGAGAGTTGAATGTAATATCAGGATGTTGCTGTGTGTTTTTCCATCATTAAATAAAAGGAAAAAAGAGAATTAAAATGGAACCCATTATAACCTGTTATGAGGAGATGGGTTACAGTAGTGCTTCCTTTTTATTAGAAAGTGGTTTGAATTAAGGTTTGCTTTTGATTTTTAGAATAATTACACATTACACACTATTCATGCTAGTTAGCTATCGGAATCATAACGAAACAAGTGTGGTTGCGTTTTCAGTTTTCTTTTTGTTTTTCTAATATCAGGGAGTATAATACAACGTAGCTAGACCTAAGTCATCCAAAATGACAGTATACCATTGTTTGTCCTGCTGTCTTTCTTCACCTCAACACTTTCCCATGATGCCTTTTAAAAAAGACTAGCAATGATATTTTGCATCTTCCCCTCTGACGATTAATATCTGTTAATTGCATTCCCTTTGGGTTTGTTCACCAAAAAATGGCAAACCAAGACATTAACACTGTACATTTTTTGTCAGATTGGTTTCATTTTCATACTTATTTTGTAAATATCTGTGTTGTATGGGGCTTGAATTAAAATGTAAATATGTTTCCTGTATTTGTAATAATTATAATCCATTCGCTGTATAGCATAGACGTGTCATGCAGATATCCTAATTCTGTGTATGGTAATCTTGCACCATTGAACTGTTTAGTGAATGAGGTAACAATAAAAGTACAACCCGTGCATTAGCAGAATAAGTGATCCCTGTTTGTCCACTCCTTTGTTCATAACTTTAACACTGATCCCAGCCCAGATAATATTTATCAATATTAAGATTCAAGAAATTTATTGCCATGTCAACATGGCAACATAAGTGTTGATTTCTGCTTTTTCTCTGCCATGGAAACATGGGTTTGGCATGGGAATTATTATACTTGTGAGAACATAAGACAATTATAGTCTTCTTTTTGACCCATTTAAAGCTATCATTTCATGTCTCAGTAAAGATCCAATATTCCTTTTGATCAGATGACTTTTCCCAGAAACCCTCTATCTCTCATTGATCTAGATTTACAGTAATTGGGAGAAATTGCGGGGAATTTTTAGGTGTAAAAATACAAAAATATCTGAAAATAAGCAGATAAGACCTTTAATCAACGGGTTGGTAATTGCTATAATGTTTTCGGCTAAAAATCAAATGAAAAAGATGATTTAGGGTAGGCTTTAACTATCGGCCATCCGTGATTAGGATGTTTTCACGTAGCAATTTGTTTTATAAAAAGGCAATTGAAACAATAATGAATGGGTACTTTGTTAATTCGTTCCAAACGGAGATATCCACCATTTAAATGACTGAGAGCATAAAATTGAAATAAATTGTTACTTTAATGATACAGGAAAATTCAAGTCCTTGAATGACAAAATTAAAACACTTTGCAGTATTGATGCTGTATATCGGAGATATTAATAGTGAATTTAAGGTCAACGTAAATATATGTCTTAATAAGAAACCATCTCGTAACACACTTTTATGTTATACGAAATATGGATATTTTGAGATATGAGAAATATAAGAAATATAAAGTTCAGAGATAGCACGTCCCCCTGGAAATATGAGATTTCTTTTTATCACCTGAGAATTTGCTTCCGGAACCAGGAAGGCGACGACACCCTCTTCCGTGTGGTTGCGTAATTACATACCGAGAGTGACGGAGAGTACAGCCAATGGAAGAACTCGATATCTCTGCTCAGTTTTCTGCACCAATGGGAAGTCGAGAAAACATCGCTTTAGCTTGTATGGCGCCGTGCCATTGGACAGACTTTTCATGGACGTAGGTGAGGTTCCTGCCCACTTTAAGTTGATAACGAGGAAGTACCGAGGAAATCGAAAGAAAAGTAGATCGGTGTGCAACGTGTAGTGTCATTTGAAGACTGTTATCGTAACCAGCGAGCACCATGGCTGAGTAAGTTACCATTGCTTTTTTTGTATTGATTCTAATTTTTGGTCTGAAATCATGTCGCCAAGAGAATATTCCAGCCACTTTTAAGTTGAGCCCCATTATTATTTAATTTGAGATATAACCAACGTCATCTATCTTATTAACTATGTAGTCAGGCGTCATTCCCGTTCAGTGGCAACATTTACAATGATAATTGGTTTGGGATTATCATCCTCACGTTTCACGTTTGACAGCCGTCATCCCGACGCCCAGTAAGCTCTGAAGTCTCAATGTGTTTAAAACGTAAACATTCGCAAAACGGTTAAAATATTATCAATAAGCACCGGATCGTTTGTGAAGACATTCTGTAATTGATTTTTATCTTAGACTGGTGTAAACTAAACATCGATGATGCTCCGGATGAGACCGCTGTTGTCCCTCCCCACCACACATGCACTCCCCTTCGCGTGGACGCGCACTGGCAGTCTCCACCGCTGTATATGCTGCACTGTGTTCATTTGTTTCATTTAATTTATATAATGTAAATAATAAACAGTTTGTAGAAGCGCATAGTTCATTTGAGTTCCGTCTGTAATAGCCTAGGTTGATGAAGTTTGGACACACTTTCTCATTCAGATACATGGGAAAGTGTGTCCAAACTTTTGGTGCTGTATATTCAGAAGAATGTCTGGTTTCGTTTTGACCTATGTGTTTAACTAACCGTGACGGTCCAAGTCCAAGTTGTAGATGAATGAAAGCACATGCATTGCAAAGATAGGAGGTGGAGTATAGTTTCGGCAAGCATAAAACCAGCCTTGCCAAAATTGTACTCCACCTCCTATGTTTGTAGTGCAAGCTTGAACAAATCTCCAATTCACTCTGGTGACATAACCTGACCTGTACTGTACACTACTAAAAACCACACGGAGAGTGTACTTATGGCAAGACTGGTTTTACTGAAATTCTACTCTCTATTATGTTTTCCTGTTATCATCCCCGTTAGTTAAACACAGGCGAAAACAAAATCAGATATTCTTCTGAAGATGTATCATTAACTCATCAAGCTATTAGACGGAATTCAAATGAGCCAGTTGCTTCTAGAAACTGTTTTAATTTGAATTATATAAGTTAAGTTAAATAAAAAAGAACAGCAGAGCACTGAAACTTAGAAAATGAACATAGACTTTCAGTGCGCGACAGGACATTTCCGCACAACACCGGATGCCCTAGGAGAACCCGTTACAAATATAATTATGCTTTCTCCTACAGAGCAGATATTGCATTAATTGGTTTGGCTGTCATGGGCCAGAATATCATCCTGAACATGAATGACAATGGATTTGTGGTAAGTTAATGAGTTCATTATACTGCGATAATTCAGTTATTGAGTATTGTATTCTGCCTGAATAGGCCTCTATGTGAATGCTCACCTTTATTATGGCACAAAGAATAATTACATTATGTCCTGTGTATTGCTAAATGCTTAGCCATGGCTAGCGGTCAAAACTTGGTTCTTCTACTTCACTCTTCCTCACTTACACTCGTAATATCGCTCCGACAGGTCTGTGCTTTCAACCGAACTGTGTCCAAGGTTCACGACTTCCTGCAGAATGAGGCTAAGGGGACCAAGGTGATCGGGGCAGAGTCTCTGGAGGACATGGTGTCCAAATTGAAGAAGCCAAGGAGGATCATTCTTCTGGTCAAGGCTGGTCAGGCCGTGGACGACTTCATCGACAAGCTGGTCAGTGGCCCGACTTGCTACTGATGGGTTGAACTGTATTAAAATCCCACTGAAGTCTGCTGACGAAAATATCTTGGCTTATTAACTGTCTCTAGTAGTGTTCTGTGTGGTTTTTGTGGAGTTTCAATGATTGGCTCCATTTTCTTCAGGTTCCTCTTCTTGACGCTGGGGATATCATCATCGATGGCGGCAACTCTGAATACAGAGACACCACAGTAAGTTGATGGATGAGAAATGTTAAAACATCAGCGTTTATTTCTGTAGGATGGTATTCTAATGTTTGTGTGTCATGCACAGCGGCGGTGTAAAAGTCTGAAGGAGAAGAACTTGCTGTTTGTGGGCAGTGGAGTCAGTGGTGGAGAGGAAGGAGCACGCTATGGACCCTCACTCATGCCAGGGGGACATAAAGAGGCCTGGTAAGATTCATAACTCTGTGCCACCGATCATTAATCATCAAATTATATGTGGACCTTAAGGCATACTAATATTCATACTAACTGTAAGTCAGATACTACTAATAAAAATGTCTAATATCTATGGGACTTTTTTCAAGTGTTATGACCCTGAGGGTCATATGAACATTTTCACACTTCAAAGCACTGGATATCTTAAAACACTGAACACCTCGGAAGTTTTACCATTTTGACTTTTATCTTAAAGTCTTCATAAAGCTTGTAAATCCATGCGAATGTGTCACACTGCTTGCGCCTCATAAGTATATCAGCTTGTAACACATGTAGTACTGTTTCTCTCATAGGCCTCACATAAAACACATCTTCCAGAGCATTGCTGCCAAGGTGGGAACAGGAGAGCCCTGTTGTGATTGGGTGAGTGGATTTTCTTTGATGGTGTTGTGTAAGTGTTTAGCAACTACCACTTTGATTAGTTATGGCGTACCAATATGGGCACATTAAATCTTTTTGTAAATATGCCTAATCTCCCTTCTTTTTGGCAGGTGGGGGACGAGGGTGCAGGTCACTTTGTCAAGATGGTTCACAATGGTATCGAGTACGGAGACATGCAGCTGATCTGTGAGGCTTACCACCTGATGAAGGAAGTCTTGGGCATGGACCACGACGAGATGGCACAGGTAAGCTCGTCATCCCTTCCAGATGTATAGTCCTTATCCATTCGCATCGGCCGTGTCGATTCTGTGAGGTTATATGCTATCGTGATGAAGTAACATGGCTGACTGTATTTTTCGCCCTCTGCCTTTTTGGGTTTTACCCCGTAGACTTTCACCGAATGGAACAAGACAGAGTTGGACTCCTTCCTGATTGAGATCACAGCTAACATCCTCAAGTTCAGGGACTCGGACGGCAAACATCTGCTGCCCAAGATCCGAGACAGCGCTGGCCAGAAAGGCACAGGGAAGTGGACTGCCATTTCAGCCCTGGAATACGGCACACCTGTCACTCTGATCGGTAAGAGGAAGTTAAATTGTTTTACACAAGGAAGTAATCTGTATTTATCATGATAATATGGTGAGAAAAGCATTGCATCACAACTCCAAAGGTTTAGTCATGGTTTCAACGTGGTAATTACAGTGTAAGCTTAATGATCAGAGTTGTGCAACTAATGTTTAGCTTGACTTGCTAGTTGAGTTTTCCCAGCAGATCAATTGCCTGTCTGCCTGCCCCTAAGAAGATTGAAGGCTTTTCTAGTGGTCCGCTCATCTGAAGTGACATAAGGGGGATTTGTGATACTCTCTTCAGCTCTGGTGTTTACTGTGACTCCTCTGATGGGCTGTTTCATAAATGGCCATTGGCAAAGCTGGAGGTCAGATAGCGAGGTTACACCAGGAAACCGTTTAACTCAATGCTCAAGAGTGGACGCCTCCCTACACACACCTTTTTTACACTGTATAACCACTTTGGTTAACAGTGATGCTACAGGCCTTATTTATCATTCAACGAGATAGCTTACTGTAAAAGCTTTCGCTAACTAACTTGGCCAACTGAATTCCTGCCGTTTGCGTTCGGTTCAGATTTTAATGACGGATATTTCTTAGCTCCAGCATGGCTCCTGCCTTGCCGGTCAATGCTTGCGGGTCCCCTGTGATAAAGAGATAGGAACTGAACAAAAGGTCCCATTGTCCCAGAGCTGAGCCAGTCTGTGTGCGGAGGATTGGAAAGCAGACAGGCAGGATGGTACAGTGTACAAGGGTGGATTTCTGCTCCCAGGACGGATTACATTCCACACCAGCATAGTTCATTGAACACAAGGATGTTTTTTTCTTCATTCTCTCTCTCTCTCTCTCTCTCTCTCTCTCTCTCTCTCTCTCT
>OMKK01055964.1:0-16020 GCA_900302305.1 Polymixia japonica | reverse complement strand
TGTATTGTGTGATGTGTGTGTGTGTGTGTGTGTGTATTTTTGTGTGTGTATGTGTGTGTGTGTGTGTGTGTGTGTGTGTGTGTGTGTGTGTGTGTGTGTGTGTGTGCGTGTGTGTGTGTGTGTGTCTGTGTGTCTGTGTGTTAAAGTCAGTCTGACCTTCATTATGGCTGGGATTACAGAGCGTGAGCGCCAAGGAACCACACAGAGAGAGCAGGCAGGGGTCAAACCCACTCTTCCACTCCGCTCAGGGGGGTTAGACTTTATTAGTGATTAGCTTTGAGCCCCAGAGGGGGCCAGCTTCAATTACTGCACGCAGCGTGCTTCCCCCAGCTACCAGCCACACACCACAAGGCTGCTGCAGAGATTCCACATCTGCAGGCAACATCTCACTCATCAAGCCGAACACCTTCAGACAGACTTCTATGGAGACGAGAGCAGCGCCCAATCAGAGACTGAGCTGGAGCGGAGGGGATTAGGCTGTGATTTGAACTAGGGCTCGGACCGAAGATAGGGACTTGTTTTTTTGGGGGAGTATTAGGAGAAATGACGTGTTTTTGTGCCGCTATCTCACTTCTCTCGCTCTTTTTTTATCTTCGTGGCGCGCTTCCCCTGCTCTCCTCTCCTCTCCTCTAATAGAAGGAACCCATCAAGGCAAACAAACACTGTGTATGTACAGCCAAACATACAACGTGCAAACACACAAACACATAGACTTGGGTCATACAATTGCATGCAAAGACAAAATATATACAGATCCTTTCCAAAAAATTCATGAAAAGTCATGGAAAGTCGAGGCAGTAATTAAAGCAATTACTTACCATTTTTTGATTGGTTTTATGTTATATTTAATTTCTTGAAATACCGTTTTGGGGGGTTTTATGAGCTGGAAGCCAAACTTATGCAAAGTTAAACAAATAAATACTTGAAGTAATACTTTGTGTGTAATGAATCTATAATATATGAAAGTTTCACTTTTTGAAAGGAATTATGGAAAAAAAAAAACTTTTCCATGATATTCAAATTTTTTGGAAAGGATCTGTATATTGTGGCAAAAAAAAAAAATCATCCCTCATCTGTCCAATCAAACCAATTGTAAGACCACTAGAAGGCAGCGTTCATACAGTATTCTACAAGCCTCCATACAGAGAAACACAGAAAACACTGCTGCGAGTACCTGTGGAGCAGACCGAGGGAAAGCCGTCATTTTATAATTACAATCAAGATATTATGTAAGTGAGACAAATACATTGAACACAGCCGGCGGTGAACACATACTGCTCTTACAACAGGCCTCACTGAGAGAGAAAAGGAGACAGAGACACAGAAGGCAATGTAAGGGAAGGCGCCGATGCAGAGAGAAATATATTTGTTTACTTGCATAGAGAGGAGCAACTACCCCTGGGAAAGCAGTATTTCTCTTTTATCTAAATTAGTTCTCACTAGCTACAGCATTTTGTAGCATAGGAAAAAAGCGTGATGGTGTTGATAGTCTTAGTGGAATCCCAAACTGCTGTCTCTCACCTCATGCAAACACAATGAGACTAACATCAGATATTTTCCACTGGGAAACCGGCTTGGCAAAACAGTATATCACATTTCATTTTGTATGTTTTTCTATTGAAACGCAGTATTCACAGTGCGTTGAGAACAGACTATGGGGTTTATGTATTGTAGGCCAAGCACAACACTTTCTGCACCAGTGACGTCACAAGTTCTCTGTCCACAAAAAGCTCAACTACATATGCTGACCTCTAAGTAATCCATAAACATCGTTTAACGACACACACACGCGTGCGCGCACACGCACACACACACACACACACACACACACACACACACACACACACACAAGACCCAATCCCCTTTCCTCTCACAGGACTAAAGACAATTGGATTAACGGTTGGACTCTGAGTCTTTCCTTCACAGTTTATGCTGCCTGAAAGCACTTTGACAAAGTCTAATCTTCCATGAAAACAATACCCTAACAAATTAAACTATAAGGGATCGAAAAATGGAGCAGCACACGTTTCATGCCTTGCATGAGTAGGAGATTGCTTACAACCACATAAAGAACCAAGGCTATATATAAGAGAGAAATAGCCCTCCTCTCCTTTGGGATGTATTTTCCACCTGGTTAAATCTACTTCAGAGAGGAGAATGGTACAAGCTGTGCCTCGAAGAGGAAATGGGGGAGATCAAAGCTGGCACAGGCCTGTAGGAGAGCAGTAACCACGGCAGCAGAGACATTCTGTGTCAACACACATGGAGAAATGCACGTCGATGGGCCACAAGTATGGCTTTTGACTACTCCAGCTGTGCCTCGGGTAGCATACTCATGGACTATGGCTTGAAGATGTGATTCAGACGGAGAAGTGTTTGAGTCGGGGCTGATTCAGTACAAGGCGTCCGAAATTGCAGAGTGACCTTTCGCTCGCTGAGTGAATTGACGGGTCTGTGAAAATGCTCCGCACTCACGCTGGCAGAGCCCTCCTATAGCGAACACTGCAGGCCAGAGACAGAGAGGGGGCGGAGGGGAAAGAGAGGAGAGGATGTGTGCTTTGTTTTGGCTCAACTGTGTTTAGTTTCAGGCTGCCATGTTGTTTTGGAGACCTGACAGCTCAGACAGCCCATATCATAACGCTGAGGGTATAGCTGCTAATTAGGCAGGACTGGGATGGGCTGCATGTGTGTGTGTGTGTGTGTGTGTGCGTGTGCGGCGTGCGTGCGTGCATGTTTTTTTTGCCACCCCTCTTGTTATTTATGATTGTTTTGGCTCAATTTTCAAAAATTGTCAGAGCAAATAGCCACACTGAGTTTCCACACAGTGTACAACTCTAAATCACGAGCTCAATTCTTAAAATACACCCAACTCATATAACAGAAAAAAAAAAACCTTTTTTCTTTTTGTTGCAACTCAACAAAACAAAAGTTTTCATGACTTTCCTCCCTTCGCCGTTGGAACAACACAGTGGCGTTGGTTTGTTTCTGCAGAGTGTCAGTGTTAACCGGCTTGGCACCCTACGCCATCTGGCCTCTCTACACCATTGTGGGTGATTTAGACATTAGTGGCTGACAGTGCAAGAACAACCTCTTGTGGCTTTAAAGGGATTGCCTATCAACAAAGTGCAGCCCCACACACTGCACATCTAATAAGCCCTGTTTAATTCTCCATTTGTGTTCAAAGACAGAGAGGACGGCTACGCACAACATGGTGTGATGAGCACACTTGAGGACTTTTTGTTCCCAGTGTGGTTACATCAGTGATTTGTAAGCAGCAGTACCCCACTTCCAAGCTACCAAACCGACATAATTAACACGCGAGCGGACCGCGGTGTTCCTCTTTTCCCTAGTCTGCTCAGCTCCTCTCTTCTCTTCTATTGTCTTCACGCTGACCTCTCACATCGTCTCCTCCTTCGCTCTCTCCTTCTCTACCTGCCCCGCCTCGTAGTTAGGCCCCTACGGGTTTTCATTCAGCGCTCCATTCTGCTGCCAGAGCTGTGTGGAATACTAATGCAAACGCTATGTGACGGTAAACAGCTCATTTGAACCAACCACTCAACCTATCTTGCCTCTGGGGCTAGAAAAGGTCAGGGTCACCTTGCACTCTCTATCTATTACTCTTTCCTTCTGTTTCTCTTATGAATGACTCTCTTACATCTTCTTTCACCTTTTAAAACACCTCCAGATGATTTGATTCTGTTCTCATTTGCACAGTCACCTCTCTTTCCACAATCGTTTCTTCTGTTGATTTGCTCTCTCCGTCTATCTCTCTCTCTGTCTTACAACAACACACGTTCTCTTCTTTTCTGAAAACACAGCCAGCCTTTGCTCCCTTCGCAATCTCATTCTCCTCTCTTTCTGCTGGAGCGGTTTGATTTGAAATGCAGAACCGCAGCTTACTCAGTCTCATTCTCGCTGCAGGCTGTCTGCGAGATCAAGGCCTTGGCTTCTTCGTTTTCAGAAGGAAAAAAAAGAGACAAGAAGGAATTTCCCCTGTTCCTAGGCTGAACGTTGCCCAGAGCTGCCCAGCGCTTTGGCCCTATCCAGCACATCATCAAACAGTGAGAGGAAGGGAAGGGACAAGGGAGATGGAGAGGTGATAGCTGGAGCCCAGATCAAGGTTCTGGAGGCCAGTACTCCCACTCCTTCCACACTGATGATTCACAGGGCAGAAAGGCTATCTGCTGGTTCTCTTAGCTGCAGTAATCAGTAATCAGTAATTCATGAGGGCAAAGTTTGAACGGAGAGGAAATCTCACCTAATGCCTATTCAAACACAAGGTTCCTTGTGTAAATTATCAAGCATGCATTTGCATGCCAACAGAGAAAGAGAGTCAAGCCCTATTTCATTTAACAGTCTAAAACAAATACGCACAAGTTGGGATTATTTGAAGTTCTTATAAGAGTAGCGTCGTGCACATGGAGGTTTTTGTGCTGGCCTGAGACATCGATGGAAGAAAAAAGACTTGCCCTGACGAAGACTTTCAAGATACAGCTTGGATCAAAACATTTTCTACCGCAATGATTCAACAAAGAGGGGGAAGTCAGGGAGACGGAAAACCAGATAGGGAGAGATGGAAACATTTAGTCATCTCTGATACATGAATTTCTGTGCTTGATAATATAGTACACATTTCTTCATATGCCTCTAAGTTAAACTAGCTGACCTATTACAAGTCTCTGAAGCCACCTGCCTTAGTATTGTAAACACCAATTCTCTGATCCCTCCTCATCTCATTTGGTCATCATACTCAGGCGTGCCACTAGGTGCTGCTTTCCTGAAGGCCTTGTCAAAGGCCCACATCCATCAACACCAGAAATATGTCAAGAACTATTGTGTGACAACGTTTTGGAGCCTGTAAACATTTGTCATCAGCAATGTCTTTGTTGTAAGACATTTAGGGACCGCTTCTCATTCTAGCTGAGGAAATAGGCTCTAAATGTTACTGCAATGGAGTTGTAATGAGTTTATGGGGGAGTTCAACACATCTGTCATGTGTCAGAGCCACCACCCGTAAAGGTCAGAGGCATTTTTCAGTGTTATCAGTACATCGAGTTTCCAAGCCCTGATTGAACTTGTGGGTGTCTAAGTTGAATGATGGCCCTGAAAGCAGGATGGGTATAGACCATTAACTCTGAACGCACGGAAAAAATAGGCTGTAAAGAATGGAACTCATTCTAAAAACTGTGGAGTTAAGCCAGAGGTCTGTGTGTCCATCTAGTGTTCAGGAACGGTAATGAAGTAGCTTTCACTGCCAAGTACTGTACTACAGGAATATGGTCTCCTTAACTGAAAACATAGGCATAATCTGTTATATACTTTATTCTTTCATCTTCATTATCTACCTACACAGTATTGAGCTAATGTCTACTAAATACTTTAGGTGAAGTCTGAATATGTTAGACATGTAGCAAACTAAAAATAAATAAAGAAAAATACACCAGTTGGGTTTAACCACCATTTTATTTGGCATAATTTAAAATCATCTCACTGTTAGTTCATTTATACAAATATGCTTTTGTTATATATAAAACAATTACAAATAGCTTTCTACAAATCAAGTTCCCAGTGTAAAAGTGTAGTACCACGCACACGGTAGCATACAGACAGCTCCGGGACAAAGACGAAGAAAACCCACAGGTGTATGTTCCACTTCAACAGCGAATCATGACAGAGATCCGGACATGGTAGAAAAATTAGCTCACCACAGTTGACAGATTGACACATTATACACTTACATTCACCTTTCCACAGTCACATCAACCTGGGAAAATGTCATAGCTCCCAGATCTAAGACAAACCGCATCACTGCTGTTATACAAAACCTACCAGTCACGTCACGCTTCAGTTTTTCTATACGTTACACAGGCCCCATACTAGGTTTAATCATAACAATATGCCCCGTTGACATGAATAAATGAAAATAACTGGAAAACACCATAAAAGGCTTACTGTTATTACTGACTGTTGTGGGTACCAACAAGCAACCGTTTATCAATTAAAAATATATTTCATAAGAGTATAAAAATCCTCAAAAATGGGGGCAAGGCACTTTCCACTAACAGGGCTCTTGCTACATTTGTTACGTGTCAGTTATACTGTATGTTTGCAAGCCTTGGCCTCACTGCACCAGTGCGATGCAAGGATGTAAACCACAATCTGTTGAGAAGAGCTGTGGGCCACAAGCACTCCATTTCCCCAAAGGCAGACACACCGCGCCTGATGTCAGTTTAGCACCTGTGTGCCACAAGAAGGACCGAGAATGTGTTTGTAGGCCGGAAATATTGCATAAAGCTTCTGAAATGATACGAAAACAAAAACAGAGGAGGTTCACTTTTTATCAAACACAGAAAGGCCATGTGGAATTTGCAGCGCTATAAAAAGAGCTTTTGGGTTTGATAGAGGAGCATTGCTATGGTCTTTGGTTTAGATAAGGCACCTGACCAGATACAAGGCCCCTTAGACACTGTAGCAAAACTGCTGCTGCAATGAAGAAAAGTTGCAGCAACACCAAGCTACAAAGCAGTTATGGCACTGTGCTTCCTCTGAGATTAAATAGCATTCAGCTAACCAACACAATCGGTGTAAAGTAGGTTTTAGCCTAGCACAACCCAATTAAGTCAGTTAGGACCGATAATGGCACTACAAGCAATGTGAACTCAATCATGTAGAAGTGATTAAAACCTGTTGAACTTAAATACATAGGGCAATAATGAAAATGCCCTTGGGAAACATATAGGTTCCTGTTCATCATAACTGATTTAACTACAAAACATAAACATATCTTACTGATCAGTTCAACATAGGTTTTTACAAAAATATTTTACTTTGGCCGCGACCGCTCATGGGTTAAAAACCATTTGGGAAAAAATACATTTTCAGAGTAAATTGAACATAATTTCCTAAAACACAGTCACTGGATAACACTACCCTGTCAAAAACTATGCTTAGGAGTGGTTTAATCAGAACTTGTGAGCCTGACATATACGACATAGACAGACAAAAGTGGTACTTCAACCAGAGGCTTCCTGACCATCACAACTCAAAGAATCCAGTACCAGTTGGGGTTCATTTGGCCCTTATGGACACCTGCTCCTCCATTACTGGAGAGGGGAAACAGTCAGTTGCTTTTAATGGTCCAGCTTATCTCCAAGGGCCTACTGGCTCCTCCATCTGTGGCAGTGATAGAGCAGTACAAGCGGCTGGAAGGGCACAGTGCCAGACAACTCTAACATGCCACACTGAGCACAGGAGGTACAGGTCTCAGGAGTTTAACCTCTAAATCTGTATACACTGATTAGGGGGGACCTGGCATTTGCCTGGGACACATCACAACTTGTCTGTACCCAAGTGGCTTGAAATTAGAAGTTATTCACTCTCTGCTTGCTTTTTTTTCTTGCTTTTTCTAAATATGCAATTGAAAGCATTGGGGTGGTGAAATTGCTCAAGACTGTTGAGATGCACCCTAGGTGAGTATGAGGTAGTCATTATTTCTCTACCAGAACAAAGGCAGATCTCTTATCTCCAGTCCAACAGGGTAGCTTGGTTGGTTGTTTCTGTTATTATGGCTTGAGGCGACCGTGATCAGCATGAGATTTTTATAAGGCAAAGCAAAGAGGCTATTAATCTAGAACAGGTGTAAAATTGGAATAAAGGTGTAAATATCAAAAGTTAAAAGATAAAAGACCAAGGAAGAGAAAAAATCCACTCTGTAGCCCATATTTTGGCATAGTCACTTTGGTGATGATGGCAATGGAATGAAATCCTCCAGGAGATGAATAAGGAAGAGGAGTAATTGAGGAGCTGAAATAAACGTCTACACTTGTGGAGGCGGGACAGAGGCAGCTAGATGACGACCTTCCCCAGCCCTCCTTTGCATCTGTGCACCTCTCCATCGCCCTCCACAGCCCTAGTCCGGGAACAATTCATTACAACAACACACACTTCTTGGTGTTCTTTTTCGTGACCGGATACAACACTGCTCTCACAGCCTCAGCAAAAACCTCCCTGACTCCTTCCTGCAGCAAAGCTGAACACTCCATATACTTGACAGCCCCTATCTGCTTGGCCAGGGCATTGCCTTGCTGCTGGGTGGTGGGAGCCAGGCCCTGTTCCTTCAGCTTCTTCACGGTCTCTGTATCACCCCTCAGGTCCCTCTTGGTGCCCACCAGCAGGATAGGCACATTGGGGCAGTGGTGGGAAACCTCTGGGTGCCACTTGTGCCTGACGTTGGCATGGGAGGAGGGACTGCCAATGGAGAAGCAGATGATGAAGACATTGGTCTGGGGGTAGGAGAGGGTGCGCAGGCGGTCGTACTCCTCCTGGCCTGCTGTGTCCCACAGGTTAAGGCTGACCGTGCGTCCGTCAACGCTCATCTGGGCACTGTAGTTGTCAAACACTGTGGGAATGTACTCCTCAGGGAAGGCGTTGGTGGTATAGGAGATGAGCAGGCAGGTTTTACCCACTGCCCCGTCACCCACAACCACACACTTTATGGTCTGCATCCTGCCTACGACCACTGGGGCTGCAGCACCTAGAACGAGAGAAAGGACACCTTGATTAATATTATTCGTAGGAACATCTACGTGTAGTGCTGCTTGGTTAAGATTTATATCACCCACGATGAAAGGGTTTAGTTGATAAACACTAACGTTACATGACAAAAGTCAAAATCTTGCGGCATTTGGCGAGTAACCTTAAAACGACATCTTCAACGCTGTGGAAAAGCTTTTGGCTTAGTTTAGCCAGACGAGCTAACCCCAGCTAGCTGATCGACGTGAGTAAAGTTATGATTTATCTCTTACAGTTTCCTTGTAGTACTTTTCTAATACTGGTGACTGGTCATAGTAAAACGATTGAACTAAATGTTAAACAGAGAGCTTTAGATAAATTTACAGTGTTAATTAACGGTACCAAACTACTAGGCGTTCCCCCACTAGCTAACGGTGATAGCATCAAGCTAAGGAACTAGCGCAGCTTGGTGGCTAACAAGCTAGTTGTTAGCAAACAACTTAAAAGTTAGTTTGCAAGCAAATTTCTAAAGAAAACCTATTCCTGCGCCAACAGAAAGCATTCCAGATATTCTTAAAAAATCTATTTACCTAACTCTGAAACAGTTGTTTCCAACACGAATCAATTTTGAAAGGGTTTAATGACTTACCGCCACTTAGCTTTCGATCTCTTTTTGCCTCGTACACTCAATCACAGCCGCATCCGGGGAGCTGTCCATTACGTAACTTTGACGTACAAGTACACAGCAAAATGGTAGTTGTAGTTCTGTTTAATAATAATCATTCACCTGACACTAGGTGGTGCTGCTAATCCGTTGTCATTTCCTATGAGTTGTGTAACGCTTATGCGAATATCATGTGACTTTGCTTTGAACTTTTACTATTTTAGTTGAACGGACTATTCGAATGTTGCAATAGTAAATATGCTGGCAATTCTATCCAAGACAAACAGCAACAATGTTATTATTGCAAGTTTTAGTGGCTATGACTACACTGCAGGACTGCATAGAAGATGGCCTTCAGGCAAAGGCATAATCTTAAATCTTGGAGAACTGTTCATTTTCAAACAATGCAACCCCTTGAACACAAAATAAGAGCTTAGTTCTTTGATCATTTCAAACTGTGCTGATTACCTGTGTTTCAAACATGACACCTGCTGAAAAAGGCTTCCCTAAACCAGGCTCACTTGACTATTGTTTTTCCTGTTCTTGCTGCTCTGGAGACTGAATGCATGGACACCAGTAGACCATCTGCTTTGGCCTTGCTACTTTATCACCACTAAATGCCACAGGATATCACTGTTACCGGCATATACTGTATATCGCACACAAACAGGTAAAAAACTAGACCTGTCCTTATAGACCTCATCTTCTCTGCTTCATCAGGACAGGTTTTTAGTCTATATATCACTTATTCACCTTCAGACAGGTCATTATTTTCACCGAGCCAGTGCTTTCGGATCAATGCAGAAAACACAAAGGCAGCTAAATGAGGCATTACTTTAGAGTATTCTGGCTTGCACCCCTGGAGACTCGTTGATGATGTCACTTCTATACACTGAAGCAGGTTCAGAGGCCAATGCTGACCGACAACCGGACACTCAAGAACACAAAGAGGCACCAGTTTATTGCCTTTCCCAAGAGGCTCTGGCGTCACTGTGGCCTATAAAGAGAGATTTCCCACTGGGACCCTACACCCACACACACCCTCCACCCCAACCCTTGCACCCCACTATTCTGCCAGGAGATTCCCTGTGACGCCAGTAGCATCTCCATGACAACAGCTACAGACCAGGGGGTGACTATGTCAAGAGATCCAGTAAGAGAGAGAGCAAGAAGAGCAAGAAGGAGAGGGAGAGAAAAATAGGGGCGACTTAGACGGGAGGTGAAGGGCAGAGGACAATGGGGTGCGGGAGCAGCAGTGGAGGAAGGGCCTTGGAAATGAAAGCTTTCTAAACAAACTCTAAAGTGACACTCACACCGCAGGCTCTGTCTGTGTGCATGTGTGTTTAAAAGAAAGACAAGTCTTCAAACCATGTAAAGCTTTCATACAAAGAGCAATACAGTTGAAGCTGAAGTTGGAATTGGAAATTCAACCGATGAGCGCTCTCTCACAGAAAGGCTGCGTAACTATTCAGATTACAGTCTTTATTTCATCTTCTCTTATTTACAAATGCACACATCACTGTGAATAACAAACAATGCTATTCAATTAAGTTATATGATCTTTTGATATAAAACAAAATGACAGTAGAAGAATTACAGTAATCATCTCCACGTGGCCTCTTCTTTAATAAAGTGCATCAGAACGACGAGGCCTCTCAGAATGACGATAACACACAATATCATACCGATTGGACCAAAAATAGCCAAGGCAACAATATTCAGAATTAGAGAAATGCCTTATTACTAAAAACAGTTCTTGGATAGTTTCATGGCAGTACTGACTAGACACAGAATACATCTGGTTGAAAGTGTCTATAAGTACAGGTGAGGATGGGTCTACTTGTATTGCCCTATTACCTGCACAGGACACTAATGGATGTGTATAGAGGTAGCGTGTAGAGAAGAGGGAATTTCTATATTCGGTACAAATACTTCTCTGTATGCAGAATACGAGTCAGTGAAACAGATGAGATGACGTGCTCTTGTTGTTCACAATGCATGTCTTAATCAGCTACTGAGAACTTACGCACTTAGTAAAACATTTTATGAAAACTGAACCTAGATGAACTAGAGTTTAATTAGAGCTGAACCAGACCTCAACAGGGACTAAAAAAATGGACTGAGGACAGATACAGTTCATTAATACTTGCATATATATATAAACCCCAACACATTAAGGCATGAAACGTGTGAACAAACCGTAGAGTACACATTTTGAACCTAGGGTGAATATTAATGTATATCACCTCCACAGCGGTTGAGCTGTAGTAGGGCGAGACATTTTAGGACCTGGGATGCGTGTAGCTGTGGGGATTTTAGAGGCAGCAGCAGGGGCATCTGTACTTGTCGTCTTGGCAGTTTTGCTTCGGGCCGCAGATATAACAGCAGTGCGGATGGTCTTGGCTGTGGCAGAGGACGGGCTGTGGGCAGTGCGATGCTGGGGGGGAGTCTGAGTCTCAGAGTTTGGGGCCAGTCTTTTAGACACACGGAGAGGGGTGCCTCTAACGAAGGCTGCCTGGTTGCTTCCTGAGACTTTCTCTGGTATAGATCTATCTGACATCCTACGGGCCAGGGTGGGTTTTCCTGGAGTCTGCAGCTCACTTCCGGTCAGCACCCTCTCTCTTGCGCTATTACTTCGTTTTACATCCGCCTGAACACCAGCAGGCCGTGTTATAGGAGATGAGCGCATGGATACGCTGCGAGGAGTGGCCAGGCGCGTGGGGCGAGGTGTAGTGGGTCGGTCAGGCTCAGAATGCACCCTGGGAATGCCTATGCTATTAGAAGACCTTGTGTGCAAGACAAGTCCCCTCTTGGCCCCCACTCCACTACGCACAGAGGTCTTCGTGGTGCGGGTCTCCTCTTTAGGCGATGGAGACCCCAGAGTGGTCCCCTCTGGGTCAACCTCCCTCTCTTTCCTCCACTTGGAGCAGAGGCTGGGTGTGGGTCTTGGGGTTGGGGAGGTTGGGGGTGACAGGATGTCATAGGATCGCAGGCCTTTCACCAGAGTGTGGCACTCCAATGTCTCACCCACGCGAGGGTATGACTTTTCTATCTCCCTGTCAGGGTTTGGCAAGCCAGGGTATTCATGTTCCGGCTGAAGGCTCAGCTCTGGTAGACTGGAGGGCATCCAGTTATCCTTCAGAGGTGTGGTGGTCTTTTGTGTGTCTGTCTGTTTTGTTATATCTTCTTCGGGCAAAGGTAAGCCGCTGGCTATCTTCACTTTCTGTGGTTGTGACTGTAAGCTATCTGGAGCATCTATGCATGATTCTAATGGGCTCTCAGGGAGTTTGTAAGTTGAAGGCCCAGTCTCAGTGGCACTATGAGAGAGAGTTCCAGTGGTATGAACAGAGTTTGGTGCTGACTCATTGACTGAAGAGTCTTGAGACTTAGTCTGAGGAGGACGAGTACTACCCATCACAGCCAACCCAAACCTATGTCTAAGAATTGAGTTCTGGTTTTTAACATTGAGGGAAGCAGTAGAACTGGTTATAGCGGCAGAGTTTGTACATAAACTGGATAAAGATTCAGTGGTTACTGAAGTTATCTGTCCATGTTGCATTTGGGTCACTTCACTTTTAAGTCCACGTTTTTGTGTTGAAGTCAGTTCACATTGCCCTTGCGACACATAGGAAATGCTGTCGGGCCTTTTTTGTGTGACCTTGAAGCTAAGTCCATGCCGAGATGGACTAAACTTAGCAATGTGTGAGACCTGGACTGCTTCCATGCTCCGGTTGTCCATTTGGTATTGACCAGACTGAACCGTGCTCTCTATAACTAAAGCCGGTTCCCCCTCACTGAGGGAAGCTCTGCTGTCAGTCTCTGGGGAGCTACAAAGCACTGTGTCGGTGTCATGGACAGAGGAATTGTCACTGCTTGAAGTAGGGCTGCTGCCCAGCTCTGGGAAGGTCTTGAAGGTGGATGAGTTCTGGAGATGGGCAGTGTAGTTTTGGAGGTGGTGGGAGTGCCTGCGAGAGTCAGAGCTTCTCAGGCTACGTCGGCTCCAGGTGTAGCTCAAATTCTTCTCAAGGATTCTCTCCAGGTCATCCTGGGTCTCCTGACTGTGGGGCTCTCTAGCCATGCTCAGGCCCAGCTCCAGCCCCATACAAATGGCGACAGAACGACGCTTCTCCCCTACCTCACGTTCACGCTCGAGCCGTTTCTGTTCCTTCAGCTCCCACTCTGCATTCTCCTGTAAAACAGAGGGCGAATCAATTCACAATAAACCTCAGTGATGTGTTCAATCGAAGTATCTTATCCTCTATGAAAATGTATATCTTTTTTATCATATCAAAATAACATCTCCATCCATCTACGGATCTGACCTGGACGGCTTTTTGGAAGCGGAGGCAGAAGGAGTTGAAGACCCTACAAGCTTCCTCTAGTTTGAAGGTGCTGTCGTCCTCGCAGAAGAACTCCACCAGAGCCTGACTAGACATCCGCATGCCCTCCACTTCATCCTCTGCCTCTTTAAGGCGCTCCTCAGCTACCTGCACCATAGGGAAACATTTTACTTACGTCATTTGTTCCATAGCTTATATTATCACACCAATTTACGAGGCTCCATGAAACATATGTTAAGATAAATCTATGATCAGGGGTTGGATATAATGTCGAACATATAGATTACATTTTAGTTAAAATAAACAGTTCTGTACCTCTAGGAAGTGCTGTATCTGCTGTTGAATCTCTGCCTCAGTCTGGATGTTGACCTTGAGGGCCAGCACTCTACTTTGTAACTTGGTTAAGTCATCCAGCACAGACTCCTCACTCAACCTGTGGGAAAGGAGTGGAGTTACTTAATATACAATGACATTATAGTAGCCTTAGTGTAAAATACATAAAATTCCACTATGTATATAACTGAAATAGTAAACAAAGCCTGCAAATGCTGCAGCAGAGCCAAAATATTGGCTTGGAATATCAATGTTGTCATGACCCACTTTCACAAGGCCATCTAGCTATTGCTAACAGCTACAATAGATCTACAATAGATCTACACTGTAGCGTGTGCTTTAGTCAGTTGTGGTGTATTGATGTTATTAGGCAGGGCTTGTATGTTCTCCCAGCCTTATTTACTATTAAAGTCAATGGATGTACATTTTGAGAGGTGACTGACCTGGAGGCAGAGCCAACATGGCCTAGTTGGCTGGGAAATGACAGCAAGCTCTGGTCCTTTTTCACAGCTTCCTGCGGAGACGAAGACAAAGCTTATCCAGCTATTGTTTCAAAAGAAGTAATTCGTCATTTCCCTGATGCTAACGGAATAATTTCTACTGTAGGGCAGTATGACTTGAGTCTACTCTTTTAAAAATGAGTCACTTAAACAGCTGTAGTCAAAAGAAGTGGCTAGCAATGTGTCAAAATAGAATAAAAGTATTATAGAATAAAATGTAAAAAGGGATGTAGTAGGCAGGTAAATTGCTTTCCTTTACATTTTCTCTAAAACCTCTTGTTGATCAAGGGGATGTATTTGATGTCTCTTAAAAAGGGCTATGCCGCCCCCATTCAAATACCCTCTTCTCTTAAATTGCCCCTGTCCGTTTAACAAAAGAGCTTTGGCAGTGAACAGTGCCGTTCTATTCCGGTGTTGTTTTAAAGTGTTTACCTCAACCAGCACCTGCTGAGTATTATAGGATGTTCTCTCGTCACATCTTAAGGTCTTACCATAGCCACAAAATGCAGTAGGTTCATGCCTGGCTTGTTGGCTTTGGTATCGGCCAGTTTTAGCAGCGAGGAAATTCGGAAACCAGCGGCATTCCCTGCGTATCCACCCTGAGAGGCCACGCACAAGGTCAGACCAACACAATCACACAGCATCTGACGGCTTTAAACAAACAATGTTACAAAACCCAGGTGCACAGACACAGTGACGTTCTTGAACACACACCCAGACCCCTTACACCCAGGTGATTGTGCACACATAAAAGGACCGTTCCCACTTCCAAAGAAATGAAAAATAAAAGGGAGAAGCACTCACAGCATTCATATAGTTCCCTGCTTTCAGCACCAAGCGAAGGATGGAGTGCAACTCTGGACAGCTCAACAGTTCTAGGAGAATGAAAGACAAGAGATTCAGTATTATCTTCCATGTCTCAAGGTTACTGTATGCACTTTGAAAAGTCAGTTGACATATAAGGGGGACGCTTACAATGAGTCTGCTTTGTTTGATATCGGTTGATTAAAGAGTAACTTTTGTTTGGGAGGTCTGTATGCTATCAAAGTTGTCTGGTGTACAAAACCGATGTACAAACATTATTAATAGCAGCCGACTCCAAAATCATTTCCTATTTACAGTCTTTGCAGTTAATTAGTCTGAATACGAACCACATTATGCCATTTGTGCTCTGAGTGGACATATGATTGTTCTAGACTAAACTCAGATACAAGCACTTAAAAGGGTAAAGTGGATGAACAATGTAATGGTGGTGAGTAGGCCTAACTCCCTGCTGTTACTTTACCTCTAGCCGCTTCCCTCAGACATCTGGCTGCCACACACAGAGAGGTCACAGCAGGGTCAAACTCTTGCTGCAGGATCATGGCATCCAGACGCAGCCGAAAGCTAATGGAGGCAGGAGGACAGACGGATGAATAGATGAAGGAAGGAAAGAGAAAGAGGGGTGAGTGATGATGGAGAGGAAAAGGTTAGCCTGATCAATCATCAGTTAAACAAGCACCAGTCAGTACTAAGTGAAAAAACAGGGAGTCTGCCTTAAGAGTGTGTGTGTGTGTGTGTGTGTGTGTGTGTGTGTGTGTGTGTGTGTGTGTGTGTGTGTGTGTGTGTGTGTGTGTCACACGATAATCAAAGCCAGCAACAAAAGTGACCTTGACAACTAACTTGGAGAGAA